>APFE031722814.1:0-66691 GCA_000404065.3 Pinus taeda
TTTTTAATCTAATATCGGCTCAAATCAATCTAATTATTATCATGTATAAACACAATATAAATTTAAAATATAAAAAGATTATGAACACTCAAAATATGGGTATTGTAAATAAATATAAATATAAATAAATTCGAGGTATGGTAAATAAATAAAGCCTCTTCTTATACTTACTCTCAAAGTATGGTAAAATAAATAAAAATATAAATAGACTAGAGGTATTTTACGTGAAGCATATGAGCCAAATATCATGTGCCTTATTATTAATATTATGCAAAAAAAATATTAACTTTAATATTAATATTAATAAAAATAAAAATGGCACATGGAATTTACGAGTCATATTGAGAACCAATGGTATTGACCCACGGTATTCACGTGTAATATAGCCTATATAAAGGAGGAATTAACCACCATAGATCCACCTTTACTCTGGATCTACTAAGCACTAAGAGAGATCAAATATCTGGATATGCCAACTAAAATTTGATCCCTCTACGTTGCTTGGTAGATCTAGAGTAAAGTTAGATATGGTTTTTCATATACATATTTGTTTGTTTATTTTTTTCTCTTTATTCCCTACGTTTTATGACTGCGAAAAGAATGAGAAATAACCTATCATCTTTATAAAGATTGCATATCATTATATTTTGTGAGTAACATTTTTTTTGCCAAAAAATTCCCCTCCATGTAAAGCTGGCTATATTTCTGTGTTAGGTAATGTTCCCACTAGTGCCCCCATACAAGCCAGAATAGTAGGCCACAAAGATCAACAACAATACTATTCTATTTGATAGATTTCCCCTTAACCTGCAACTGCTATTGCTTAAAGGGATCTCCCTCTAAGAATTGGCAAGGCTGAGACTTGTTTGCAACTATTTTTATTTATTATTCTCATTAAATAAAAGCAATGAATGGAAATAGTTGCAAACACTATTTCTATTCATTGTTGTCGTCCAACAAGAACAATCAATGGAAATATTTGCAAACCATTTTTGGTCTCGCCAATTCGTAAGGGACATCCCTTTCAGCGGTAGCAGTTGCAGGTTCAACGACAATTTATCAAACAGAATGGTAATGTTGATCCTGTGCCGCTTACTATTCTCGCATGCATCACCTGCACTAGCGGGAACATCCTGTAACAAAGAGGGGAAAACAAAAAAAATTGTAAGTCATCCCTTTCAGCAATAGCAGTTGCAGATTAAGGGGCAATCTATCAAACAGAATAGTAGTGTTTATCTTGTGCCGCTTACTATTTTCGCATCACCGGCAATAGCGGGAACATCCTATAACACAGAAATATAGCCAGCTTTACATTGAGGGCACCTTTTTGGGAAAAAAATTCACTAACTCACAAATATAATGATATGCCATTTACATAAAGATTACATGTCATTGGTCATCCTTTTCTCGGGCATTCTTTTCTCGGGCATAAACGGCAGGGAATGAAGAGAAAAAAATAAACAAGCATAGGGATACATAAGGAAAAAAAAAACGTGGACTGAAACTTTCACAAATTTTTCTTTTCTAAATCATAAATATAATAATCTATAATCGGAATAAAAATAACTGTCCTCAACTTCTAGGGCTAAGCACACTTCCTCCGATATGAGAAATAACATCAACAAGATTGTGGGAGAGAAATGGAAGCAGAAGAGAATTTACCAGTGCATTAAAAGAACTATGCACTCTTTCCTCTACCATGATTTGTCATCTCCGTTTATTTATTTATCTAGGTTATATTTAATCATATTTCAAATTTCAAATTTAGGAAAAAAAAATAGGCACAAACATGTACTTGAAAAAACAAAAATTCTCATTTCTAAATTAAACCTGCTAAATTTAAAACATTTTCAAAATAAGACTCCAATAATTTATAGATTACACATGCTAAATTGAAAATATTTACAACCATTAAAATAGGACTCAATATTTATGACTATTAAAATAAGACTCCACCGCATGATATTTCACTGCTATTATTTAGCATAGAATGTTAAATATTGGGGTATGCTTTAATTATAGTATTAGATGAACATTAAGTTTAGTGTGAATCTTCATGTAGCTCTAGTTAAAATTAGAGAGTATAAAAAATCTTAAAAAATATTTACAACCATATATTTCTTTGCTTTTATTATTTAGCCTAGAATACTAAATATTAAGGTATGTTTTAATTATAGCAATAGATAAAACAAAGTTTAGTGCAAATCTTCGTGAAGCACCTCAAGATAAAATTAGATAAGGCACCTAAATATATTTATAAATCGAAAGTTTAAATGTAAAATACATGTATGAATACAAATTTTCAATTTTTTTAAAATTTAAATATTTTCATCCACAATAAATATATGTTACAAGAAATATAAATATATAAACATATGTTACAAGAAATTTATCATAAATTTTTATTTGTTGAACTTAAATTAGAATGTAAGAGATTAATCAGGCATTTAATAAGCAATAAGTAGGTGTAGTAAGAATAGAATAAAGTATCAAGGGTGTAGTAAGAATAGAATAAAGTATCAAGGTGGAAACCCAATGTAGGAGAAAACTACCAATGTTGTTGTCTCAGTTTTAAAACCTATAATATCAAAGAATTCTTACATTCTTGCACTGGTGCAGACTCATGTGAGTACGTCTACTGAAAGCTAAAACCTTCACTTGTTCTCTAGTTTCTCCTGGAAGGGAGTGCCAACCCCCTAATTTGATTACCAACTACTACTATCATGAAGCCTTGACTTCCTCACTGAAGGATACAACCCTCAACAACATCTGTGGACCATGTTTCTTAAATTTTCACACTAGATCCACCTTCTTTAATACATCACAACTTGTAGATCAGCTTAAGCAAACACCAACCTAATTCAAACAGAACAATGAGATTAATGTAACTAGAACATAGAACTCAATTGAGAATACAACATCAAAACACAGAATCAATTGCAACCCCGACCATTCATATGCCAACATGTATACACTACTTCACTTAAGGAAACCCATGCGTATATGTGCTTTTCTGTAGAGAAACCTCTGTACAAATATCAATATAGTAAAAACTTGTACTTCTGAATCAGACACAGAGTTGAATAGAGTTATTCTGAAATATCCTTTTAGCTTGTAGAACCCTCATACAGTTAGCAACATCAATAATCTTTTCAACCAGTCAACATGTAACCATATCTACAACTTCAGCGCTACCTATTGGACTGGAAAGCATTGGGCTATTCAATACATATTCTCCCATGGATAGCTTGATATTATGGCACTTTCTAGAGCAATTTATGGTTCCTCCACTTGCAACCATCACTTGAAACTCTGTGGTTGGATATAGGAAGAAATTCAACTTCTTTGTTATCTTACAATGAATAAAATTATGGGTACTTCCCAAATCAATCAACACTATTACCTTTTCTTCTTGACATGTCCTTCTATCTTGATAGTTTGAGTGGTAATTCGAACCAATGGATTACAAGATATAGTCAAATTCATTTCTTCATTATCCAGGGTTTGTTTCTGTAGTATATCTTCTTCTTTTGACATTTTTTGTTTCTTTTCTTCCTCCTCTTCACAATCTATGTAGAAAAATTTATTCTCAGCACACTTATGACTTTTAGTGTAATTTCTATCACAATTATAACAAAGCTCTTTTGCTCTTTTTTCTTCCAATTTCTGTGGTGTCAACCTTATAGGTTGTGGAAGGCTAGGGGCAACAACACTTCCATCTTTGTAGTTGAGAGTAGTAGGCTTCCTAGTTGCCACAACTTTGATTTCCATTTTTCTTACTAACCTGAATGCCTTCTCCAATGAATCAGGTTCCCAAAGGAGAACCTCATGTTGGATATTATCTTCTAAAGTCCCTATGAACACATCAATCATATCCTCCTCTGGAATATCTTTTACTCTTATGTTCAATTTTTGGAAGTTCTCAATGTGCTCCATCATTGAACCATTTTGTTTGAGATTTATCAATTGGCTAGAAAAGGTGTTGCTTTTTTTATCCACATAATGTGTTATCACTTCTTCTGTAAAAACTGTCCAAGTGACAATTTGTTTAAGAGATCAAAGCCATCGATACCATACAAACTAATTTGGTTCCAAATATAAAGTTGAAATACGTATCTTTGGTGTGTTTTGCACATTATGGAGATCGAAAAATTGCGCCATATGTAGTATCCATGTTCTGGGATCCTTGCCATCAAACTTCCTCCTGTCATTTCTTGCAACACGGTGTGTCTTCAATCCATCATTAGAGTCTATGAAATCATGATTAACATTTATTTTGTTCTCATCATGAGTTTCCTTTACTACCCTTTCACCATTAGTGACCATTTCTTGTAGCAACTTATTCAAATTTATCTTCAATTCTTCCAACTTATCATCCATACCATTCATCTTAGCTTCTGTCTTAGTGTCCATGCCATTTATCTTAGCTTCCACTCCATTCATATTAACATGCATGCCATTCATATTAACTTCCATGCCATTCATCTGGGCTTCATTTGCCTTTAGTGAGAGTGAAATTTGTTGTATTTGGTTTTGTAATTTTGATATATCATGTTGCATTTCTTCCTCTTTTTCACAAGTCATGCTAGAGGTTTCAAGTTGCTTACTAGGTGTTTGCATTTTCTCTCTTCGGAACATTAATTAATGCTAATAATTCTTCACCATTCCCTTTGAATTCCTCAAACTACTTTTTCAAACCAATCTTATGTAAAATTAAAAGAACTACACACCTTTTTTTTCACTTTGTAAGAGCTTGATATTGAATCTGTTGTATCTCTGAAACTTCGGATCTCGAATGTATGAAATCTCATCCTTCAATATCCCTTTGAGCCCTCTTTCTAACCCCGCAATTCTGACCAAGATTGGATTCTCCAAGGAATGGTTATGCCAAATCTCACACGGTGACCTGATTATGGACTAGTTCAGTAGAGTGAACTTATATGACGTGTCACATGTCATTGTTTCAACCTTAGTACCTAAAACTGATACACATAAAACTATAGGTCATCCTCTTTATGAAACTTCTTACAAAATTTCAATTTGATGCTCAAAACAAAAGTTATGAAGATTTTCCCGAGGTCACCTGTTTTGAATGTAATTCTGGAGTCTACCAAAACCCTAAATTCCTCAGATCATATCTTCGCAAATATAGCGAGACAAGCTCTGAAATTTGGACCGAAGTTCAGACCGATTTCTTCTCAAATGGTTTTTTTTTGTAGCTTCTAAAACGTCACAGATAAAAGGATATAGCGAAAATTCCACGATGACCTATTTGGAGCAGCGAAACCCTATAATCCAAATCTTTGATACCAAATGTTATGAAACCAACTCACAAAAAGGTAAAAATCATAGATCAACGCCTTAGAAATAAGCCTCTTCGAGGGGGAAACCTCCTCTACATTACACAAATGAACAATTCTTAGATGATTCAAATGAAAAAACTTCATTTCTATATATAGGAGTTTAAGGCATCACAATATAACCAAGCCGACCTAACAATAATAATATAAAAGCACAAACATAACAATAGAGGGATTCTATGGGTCAGAATAATAACAATATGGGGATAATAGGGGCACAACAACAATAATAAGGGATACAACGACTATAGTAATGCGAGAATCACTAGTATTACAAGGGCCTAACAATATTCAACTTCATCGTTCAATCAATTCTACTTCAGACATGATCACTCAACCCAGATCAACATGAGGAAATCATTGACAAAAAATAGAGATAAAACAACATTGATGAGGTTGATCAGTCATTTATGAACATAAACCCTTCCTTTATGTACATGACTTTCAAGAAACAAACCCACATGTATACGCGACTTAACTGAGACCAACCTATGCACATATCTGCAAATTTTGACCTAAAAGTGCAAAACTCTTTAGAATCTTTAGAAAGACCTACATCATAATATTCAAAGATAAAAACATGCGTCAATACTTATATCTAGTCAATCCATGGGCATATCATACAATGGACATTCATTTCAAGTCTCATGATCCTGATCCATCATAGTATTTATCAGTGCATAATTATTTTAGATCTATGTGTCAACTATGGCCCTTACAATGAAAATATACTTTAGATAGAAGTATTCATCAAAGCCCTTTCACATTCACAATTATCTCTTTGATCTTCACATCCTTATATAGTTAGAGCCTTAGTCAATACCATGATTAAAAAATACACTAGTGCCAATGGTAATGTTAGACAGGATGAAGTAACTATTACTGCGCTCAATATTGAGGGCTAATACCATGGTAAGGACCCTTGGTATTCTTAAATTAGTGCGTTCGCATGTACATGACTTTGCTTCTTTGTACCTGCGTGTATACTATGTTAAGAGAATACTCTTTCCAATGTTTGTCAGTTGATTTATAAGAAGAGTCACGTGAACTATAATCCACCATTTTGCTTGTCATATCTAATCTTATTCTTCCTACAAACATACCATGTGAGATAAACCAAATATAAACATAACCAACATACCACAATGAACTTCATGGGAGGCTATCCTATATGCAGAACCATTCTATATTATCACAGCACATGCACACACATATAACTACAACAACATATCAACCTATACACATCAAGCTTTGCAACATTTACTAGATAAATGACAACCATAACCACTACAATGCATGCATACAATTGACATGCATGCATAACAATCACATCCTTCCCATCTTGTCCAAGTGTTCAACCTAGAAGCTCTAATACCAATCAGTAATGCGACACCCCACATTTACCAACTTTCTCAAGCACTCTAGGTGAATACAAAGAGAAGTGCCACTGTCACATGACCCAACCTCATAGTTCGAGTTAAGGAAGTAGGGCCTACAAACTGACATGCTATAGGGACTATAGATCACCCAACAACCCAGGTGATCAATCCCTAATATGGAACCTTGTTTTAGTGACCTAGACCTATAACTACACCCTCGAAACTACCTCCATGTAGTTGTGAGCTTCCAACCACACTCACAAACCTTACTTCACATGGTTATGACCCTAGATCCTCATTTTCGTGCCTTCGGTCCTAAGATCTAAGCCACCTTTCTAGGCTATCCTCCAAACCAATCCCCAGAAATTCCTGTAACTTTTCAAAATCCCCGAGAAGTTCTAATTCCCTCTCAAGTATCTGCAACAACACTTTTTATCCTATGAATTCATAAACCATTTATTAACTTATCAAAGCATCATAAGATCCACAACCGAATCACATAATAAACCATCCTTATAACCAACATACAACTATAATATTAACCCTAACATAACAACCATCAAATCAACATAATAACAAGTACAAATGCTCATAAATCACAATATGAAAATAACTCTTATTAACATATACAAAAGCCAACCAAGTGAGGGACTTTCGCGTACCATCTGAGCATAGATTGAACTGAACCAAAACTTTGTTTCAGCCAATCACCCATGTGCCATATTCCAAGCATGAATGTGGGATTCATGGGATAAACCAAGTCATAAACAACCATGTGAATCCATAAATTAAACCACTTCCACCCTCAAACTACATCATTCTCACCAAAACTAGTCAAGAGATCACAAACCAAAACAAGATTGGATGCCTCATAATTTCTTCACCATACCTTGAGGAATTTTCCTTCTACACCCACCTATAAAGGGCTTCCCAAAGAAAACCATCTCCACCCTGAACTGTTGGGAATTTTCCTGAGACCACCTCACATGGTTCCAAAACTTTATGGGAATCTAAGGCTCAACCAGGAAATGAATCCCATGATATAATAACTATCTAGGAAATGGAAAGGCAAGGTTAAAACCACTATCAAACCCATCAAAAGCACATGCAAATGAAAATGAGGGAATCAAATACTCAAATGCATAAACCATGCATTCACACATCAACTAGGGAGTCACACATGCAGCATGTTACCTATAAAAACCTCCTGCTCAAGTTGTTGATCCAACCTTCTCCTTTCTTTCCTTCTCTTTCCTTTCTTTTCCTTGCTTAGTCTTTTCTTTTCCTTCCTTTGCTTTTTCTTTCTTTCTCCTCTTGGTGTTCCTCTCTCTCTAAAACTAATTCCAAATCTAAACTAATAAAAAACTAGTAACTAATCCTTAGAAGCTCTTTTATCATTGAAGCCTTTATTATCTTAATTTTCCTTCATTTTTCGTCTAATATCCCTCTTATGCAAATATATGTCTCTTGGCCTTCCTTTTCTCCTATTTTCCTTTATTTTCATAAATAAAATGCCAATTAATGGATCTTTTCCTTGGCCAATTCATTTGCCAATTTCTTTAACCATTAATAAACCAAAAGCGATGCCCACTATAGTGATTTTCCCAACATTCAGCTTGGAACACTTGTCCCATGATCTTGGTCTTATTTTGACTTTATTAACCTTTATTATATGAATTTTAACCCGAGGTTGTTAAAACGCTTCGCCAAAACCCTATCGTACAAGCCATTGACCTCATTTACAAACTAATTGACTCTAAAACCCTCAAACTTATCAAAATGTTCCTCACCACCACTTTCTTCATTTTTAATGGAGTCTACTATGAGAAACCTGAGCACACAACCATTGGTTCCTCCCTTTCCCTTATTATTGCCAACATTTTCATAGAGCACTCTGAAACCTTATACCTTAAAATCTTCCACTTAAAACCTATGTTTTGGAAGCTCTTTGTCAATGATATCTTTTCTATTTGGTACCATGGTATGCTAGAACTTAGAACCTTCGTTTCCCATCTTATTCACTTTCCTTAAAACTTCCAATTCGTTATGGAGGTTCAGTCCAAACAATCCCTCCCTTTCTTAACATCCTTGTCTCTCGCCATCCTGATAACCCACCAACTCTATCGTAAGAAGACTCATACTGATAGGTACATTCATTCTAACAATCACCATAATCATGTTCAAAAATATGTTGTTCTTAAAACCCTTGCTACTCGTGCCATTCATATTTCTTCTCTTAATAATTTTCCAATGAAAAAGAACATATCACCAAATCCCTTAAATCTAATGGTTACTCCTTTTCGTCGATCAAAAAAGAATTCCATTATGCTCTCCACTTTAATCTTAAAAGCCTTGCCATCAATACACCCTTAGCCAAAGTCTCCCTTCCCTATACTAAGGGAATTACTGATCATATTTCCAAAAGCCTTTATAAAATGAACCTCAAATCCTTGTTCAAACCCCAGAAAACCCTCAGTAAGCTCTTCATCTTGGCCAAAGACAAGAACGGCCCCATTCTTGGCCTCAGAATCTATGAGATCCCTTTCTCTGGTGGAATGTCCTACATAAGACAAATAGGAAGATCCTTGAAAGCCTGACTTAAAGAGCATACAAAAGACACCTACCATAATTGAATCACTAAATCCAGTATCGATGAACACCCCCACAATACAAAGAATTTAATTTGTTTTGTGAAACCAAAATCTTAACCTCTACCTCTTTCCACTCAAAGCACATCATTACAGAGGCTCTAGAAATTTAAAAACACCATAACAGCTTAATAGATAAGATGGATACAAATTAACCTATTCCTTGAAACCCATTAGTCTTTCTTTGTCCATTAATCCTAATCATCCTAATTGTGATGTTAAGTGTAACCATTCTCACTTACCCTCTCCCTTCACCTTTCACTCGGTCCTCTTTGTTACCTTATCCCCAACCCTTTCTTTGTGCCTATTCTCTTTCCCCTACCCGCACCCCCTTTTTTATTAATCATTCCTCTTAAAAACATTTAATATATACTACGTTAATTATCTAATTTTAATATCAACTCTCTTTTAATTCTTCATTAATTTAAATTTAATTAAATACTATTTTAGATTCTTCTTTTCTTTTAATTGTTCTTTAATTTTAATCTAATTAAATACTTTTTTTTATTCTATTTTTGTAATTCCTTAATTCTATTTTATATTATCTTAACCTAATTTAATCATATTCTTCTATTACTTTAATCAAATTTTTTAATGACCTTGTCTACTTGTTGGGGTTTTTGGAGTTTTTAGCTCGAATGTGGAAAAAATTATGGTCAAATCTTGATTTGTATGGATTAAATTGGGTTTTTGATTGCATATATCAATCTAGCACCCTTAAAAACATGGGCACTTAGATTGTGAAAAGTCCACCCCTCAAACTCGTGATTCCAATGAATGAAACAAAACTACACATGGATGCAAAAAATGAATATCTACCTCAATGCCTATCTCAAAATTAGCAAGGAGCTAAAGAATTTTGTTATGGAGAAGTTTCATCAACGAATCTGGGGAAAAGAGTTGGCTAAAATGAAGAAGTACTACATTGAGGAATTCAACCCTATTTGTGATCTACAACAAAATGAATTTATTGGAGCTACCTCAATGTGTGTCCCAAAAATAGTAGGGAACTAAAGAATTTTCTTATGGAGAAGTTTCACAAACGAGTATGGGGAAAAGAGTTGGGTAGAAAGAAGTACTGCATTGAGGAATTCAATCCTATCTGTGATCTACAACAAAAAGAGTTTATTGGAGCTAGCATTCTGTGGAGGGAAAAGGTTCTTATTGCTCAATTAAGGACCAACTCGCATCAACTTTGGTGTGAAACATGAAGATGGAAAAGGCCTAAAGAAGCTTGCAAAGAACGAGTGTGTAAATTTTGTATGTCTGAGGGAGTGCAATCAGAAAAGCATTTCATTTTGAATGTGATTAATTCAAAGGCTTCAGAGAAGGTTAGGGCAATATGTTAGCATCAGTTTCTTAGCATTGCCTTTGAGGGGATTGTTGAAAGGTTGGGCCAGCTCATTATCAGTTTGAATAAGAAAAGGATTGAACTGAAAAAGGCCAAAAGCAAGGAACTAATGGTCCCATAGAGTATTTTAGTCTCGTGGATGTTAAAATATCATTTCATTTCATTGTCCAATTCTAGACAAATTAGACCACAAAATAGGCAAAATAATCATTCCAAAAAATCTAACAAATATCCTCTTTGTTACCTTATCCCTAACCCTTTGTCTTTGTTACCTTATCCCTAACCCTTTGTTTGTGCCTATCCTCTTTCGCCTACCTGCACCCCATTTTTTATTAATCATTCCTCTTAAAAACGTTTAACATACACTATGTTACTTCTCTAATTTTAATCTTAACTCTATTTTTAATTCTTCATTAATTTAAATTTAATTAAATACTATTTTAAATTCTTCTTTTCTTTTAATTGTTCTTTAATTTTAATGTAATTAAATACTTTTTTTATTCTATTTTTGTAACTCTTTAATTCTATTTTATATTATCTTAACCTAATTTAATCACATTCTTATATTACTTTAATCGAATTTTTTAATCACCTTGTCTACTTGTTGGGGGTTTTAGAGTTTTTAGCTGGAATATGGAAAACAATTATGGTCAAATATTGATTTGAATGGATTGAATTGGCTTTTTGATTCCATATATCATTCTAGCACCCTTAAAAACATGGACACTTAGATTGTGAAAAGTTCACCCCTCAAACTTGTGATTCCAGTGAATAAAACAAAACTACACATGGATGCAAAAAATGAATATCTACCTCAATTCCTATCCCAAAATTAGCAAGGAGCTAAAGAATTTTGTTATGGAGAAGTTTCATAAACGGATCCGGGGAAAAGAGTTGGGTAAAAAGAAGAAGTACTACATTGAGGAATTCAACCCTATCTGTGATCTACAACAAAATGACTTTATTGGAGATACCTCAATGCCTGTCACAAAAATAGCAAGGAGGTAAAGAATTTTCTTATGGAGAAGTTTCATAAACAGGTATGGGGAAAAGAGTTGGGTAGAAAGAAGTACTACATTGAGGAATTCAATCCTATCTGTGATCTACAACAAAAAGATTTTATTGGAGCTAGCATTATGTGGAGGGAAAAGGGTCTTATTGCTCAATTAAGGACCAACTCGCATCAACTTCGGTGTGAAACAAGAACATGGAAAAGGCCTAAAGAAGCTTGCAAAGAATGATTGTGTAAATTTTGTACGTCTAAGGGAGTACAATTAGAAAAGCATTTCATTTTGGAATGTGATTAATTCAAAGGCATCAAAGAAAGTTATGGGAATATGTTAGCATCAGTTTCTTGGCATTGCCTTTGAGGGGATTGTTGAAAGGTTGGCCAACTCATTATCAATTTGAATAAGAAAAGGATTGAATTGAAAAATGCCAAAAGCAAGGAACTAATGGTCTCATAGACTATTTTAGTCTCGTGGATGTTAAAATATCATTTCATCTCATTGTCCAATTCTAGACAAATTAGACCACAAAATAGACCGAAAATCATTCTAAAAAATCTAACAAATAGCCTATTCTATCTTTAAATTTTATTTTATTAAAACTTATATATTATTATAATATTAATTTAATAATTTAAAATAAATATTTAACCATGTGTCCTCTCCAGTATTAAAATTCAATTTGATGAAATTCATTATTGTATTAATTTGGCCCTTCAATCCATTTATTATATGTTTCTAATACTTCTAACTTAATATAATTTTAAGGCACGGTCTAACTTATAGACGAAATAACATTTTTGACTGAATTCACCAAAATCCAACAATACTATTTCAAGATTTTTTGTTATTTAAAATACATCTTTGAATACAAAAATGGATTCAGAAAAACCCCCGAGGGCTAGAATTATGCAGATTAAACTACTTAAACTTAAATAATACTAATTTAATAATGGAAAATAAATATTTTACCATTTCCACTTTAATATTAAAATCAATTTGAACAAAATCATTATTTTATTATTTTACGAATTTGGTCATTCATCCAATTTATTGTATTTTTCTAATTCTTTTAAATTAATATATTCTATTTACTCTAATTTAACCATAATCTTTCCCCAACATCCAAAAAGAATAATAATTATTTATTGTTAATAGATATCAAATCAACAATCTTCACCTCCTCTCTATTTTCCTAACAATTTATCTCTATCTCTATATCCTAGCAGTAAACACAATTACAGTCGAACAAAGGGTTAACACCACTATTCCCATAGTTCAACTAAAACAAAGAGCACATTTCATATTTTTCTAATTCTTCTAATCTAATATAATTTTAATACTAATTTAATAATTGAAAATAAATATTTTATCATTTTCCACTTTAGTATTAAAATAAATTTGACCAAGTTCATTATTTTATTATTTTATTATCTAGCCCTTCTTCCCTTTTATTATATTATTCTAATTATTTTAATTAATATATTCTATTTATTCTATTTTAGCCATAACGTCTATTATATTTCATTTTATAATTAAAAAATTATTAATTACGGATAGATATCAAATCAACAACGTTCACATTCTCTCTATTTTCCTAATGGCCATATTTTATCTCGGTTGTGTTTAGTGTGGCTTTTTGGACTTTTTGGTATCAGAATTTGGTGGAAAAAATTGAGGTGAAATATTCGTTTATGTTATTTAAAAAGGCCTTTTTACTGTATATATGGATTCAACACCTTGAAAAACCATATGACACTTTGTTTGTGGAGGGATTACCTATCAAGCCTTTCATTTCAATATTTTTCTACTGGATTTTAGAGAAATTAGACCGGAAAACCCACAAAAAAGGCTTCCAAAATGTCTCACTAAAGACAACTCATTTTATCTCTATCTTAATGGTCATATTTTATAACTATCCTTTCTACTTTCCTAATGGTCATATTTTATTATTATCCTCCCTACTTTCCTGAAAATCATATAATATATTTATCTTATATATTCTTGGTTTAACACTCTTACTATTCCTAGACTTCCACTAAAGCTAACAAATTGAAAACATTGTCCACTAATAATCTTTTAGTGAATTTATTTTGAAGAGAGAATACTATCCATTGTAGTTAAACTTGATGTTTTATATATGAATCTCTCTATTCCAAAAAAAAACGGATGTTAAATATCATTCTAATGACTAACTTAGTCTTATTTTGAGATGCTTGTAAATATTTTAAATTCAAAATGACTTAAACTTAGTCTTATTTTATATACTTTTAAATATTTTAAATTCAAAATGACTTAGTCTTATTTTGACATGATTGTAAATATTTTGTTTTTTCATATGCACTTTTGTGTTTTTATTTTTTTTCTCTTTATTCCCTACTTTTATGGTTGAGAAAGGAGTGAGTTGTCATCTTTATGTAGATGGATATCATTATATATGTGAGTTACTGATAACAGAAGGAAGGAAATCAGCCTGGAATACCCACTATGCTTCGCTTCGCTATGCTTCAACCTTTCAACAAACTATGGATTCGCATATACCCATAATGGATAACAACTCAATGTCTGGTGGGGTATGTTCTGGTGGTAATGTCAGGCAGGTAATGAATGTCTTATGTCTTCAGGTTGATATGGGTCACTTCTCATCTCCGTTTTCTCACCTAAGGAGGATCACCTATGAAATTGGACAAGATCAATGTTTTTATGCAATAGCGATATGGTACATTGATTGGGTTATTCCCAGGAATATATATCTTTCTTATTTTTAGTGGTAGTTATAGGTTGTTCATGAGGTGGGTCACCTAATTAGATTATATGATTTTAGGCTATTATTGTTAAAGTTATAGTTGTGGTTATGACCATGGCCAGGTTGTGCAACAACTTCAAAAACTATATCCCTTATAATATTGTAATTATGGTTACTATAATTCCATCCATTTGAAGTAGGAACTATTGTTCCGAAGCAGGTATGATGACTTAACATTATTACGTAGGAGCGAAAAACACAGCAGAAACTACATAATCACACACAACATAAACAAACACAAAGACACATAGATTTTAACGTGGTTCACCCAACCAATCTGGGCTACGTCTACCAAACAGAGACATCATCAATCTCATTCATCATCTAGATGATTACAATAGCACAGTTTCTCATATGCTTTCCCACTCACCGCACATCCCTCATTACACATTTGCCTCTATGGGCTTACATTTTATAGATGGGAGTAGAAATTGAATCATAAATTCACTCACAACAAATATAGGATGCAATAACTCCTCATCAGGATTAAAAGGAGTCAATTTAGCAACAAATCCTATTGTTGTCACATTCACGAGATTTTCTCCAAATTTAATTAAAAGAAATCTTTGAATGCTAATGGAAGTTCAATGATGAATCTTTGAACCTCTGTATTCTTTTCCTTAAGATATGGCACATACCTTAACAACTCCATAAATTTATTCATGTACACTTGATTTATCATAGACCCAACCTTCAATTCATAGAACTCGTTAGCCTTACCATCATAGTATCTCTCTGACAAGTACATCTTCCTTAATAGGCTTTTGAACTCATGCCAACTCAACTCCTCTATATTAATGCCTCTAACATGCTTTACATATTCCTACCAAATATCTGCCTTTCACTTGAGACTAAAAATAACTATCCTAGCTTTCATGTTCTCTGTATAATCATGTAGCTCAAAAAACTTCTTCATCCCAATCAACCATGGTTCTACATCTTTTGGTTTCTTCAACTCTTCATGGAATGTAGGAGGCTTGGATTTCTTGAACTCATCTAGAAAATACCCCCTCTCACTCCCCTTGTAAGGGTGATAGCGATGATGACCATGATGCGTCTATTAATGAGAACTAGAATAAAACCTATGCCACTCCTGATTGCATCACCCTCATTCTATCTGTGCCCTCCATGAGACCTTTGTTGGGAAAAATACTGAGAGGGGGCTGAATCAGTATTTTAAATACTCACAAAAATAATTTTCTTTTCTGAAATATGTACGCAACTTTACTGAACCAAGCTCATGTATGTAGGTGACTGTTGTAAAAGAAATTAGCATAATATTAGTAAACTTGTGAAATAGTTAATTCATTATATGTTAAACTTAAACTAGAATGCAATAGATTTACCAGGAATTTGGTAAGAAGTAAGTAGGTGCAGTAAGGATAGAATAAAGTATCACAGATAAGCAACACACATGAACACCAGGATTTAAGGTGGAAACCCAATGTGGGAGAAAACCACCATTGTTGTCGTCTCAGTCTTCAATCTTATTAATATGAAAAATTTCTTAATTTATTGTGGTGGTGTAGACTAATGCTAGTACGTAGGCAACCACATGCTAAAGGATACAACCTTCACTCATTCTCCATATCCTATTGGAAGGGAGCTCAAACCCCCTGATCTGATTTCCAGCTACTACTAGCAGGAAGCTTTGACTTCCTCACTAAAGGATCCAACCCTCAAAAACATCCGTGGACCATGTTTCATAAATTTTCACACTGGATCCACCTTCTTTAATACATCACAACTTGTAGATCAACTGATACAAACACCAACTTAATTCAAACACAATAGTGAGATCAATGTAAGTAGAACACAAAAATGGACTCAGAATACAACATCAACACATAGAATCAACTCCAACCTCAATCATTCATACGCCAACATGTATACACTACTTCACTTAAGGAGACCCACATGTCTATGCACTTTTCTGTAGAGAAACCTGCATACAGATCTCAATTTACTTAAAATGTGTAATTCTGAATCAAACACGGAGTTTCCCAGAGTTATTCTGAAATTTTATGTTAGCTCAAAGAACCCTCATACAGTTAGCAACATCAATAATAATTTCAACCAATCAACATGTAACCAAATTCAACTTCATCATTCAATCAGTTCTACTTGAGACATTATCACTCAACCCAAATCAACATGAGGGCATCACTGACAGACCACAAAGATACATCATCATTGACCAGGTTGATCAATTTATGAACAATAACCCTTCCTTTATGTACGCAACTTTGAATAAAAAAACCCAGTGTATACATGACTTAACCGAGACCAACCTGCGTACATATATACAATTTTTTACCCAAAAATGTGTAGCTCTTTAGAAGTTCAGAAAGGTGCAGATCATAATATTTAGAGATAAAAACATGTGTCAATACTTAAATCTAGTAAATCCATGAGAAAATCATATAATGGAAAGTCATTTTAGGTCTCATGATCCTCATCCATCATTGTATTCATCGGTGCATAATTTTTTCAGATCTATGTGTCAACTATGGCCCTTACAATGAAAATATACTTCATATTGAAGTATTCATGAAAATCCCTTTCACATTCACACTTAGCACTTTGATCTTCACCTCCTTATATAGTTAGAGCCTTAGCCAATACCATGAATCAAAACTACACAATTGCCAGTGGTAATCTTAGACGGGATCAAGTAATTGTTAATGCACTCAATATTGTGGGCTAATACCGTGGTAAGGAGCCTTGGTATTCTTAAATTACTGCACTGGTATGTACATGATGTTAGTTTGACAACGAATTAGTAACTTTGGGTAAATGTAACTAGACAGTTTTATACTGATATATTAGTTATGTAACGACGGTTCACGATATAAAACTACCAAATGCCCATCAAATGTAATGTGCAGATAATCATTGTTGAATAACAAATTCCAATCCATTCAGTTTCTTGTCTTGGTTATTCGGTTAAGCTTTCTTGTTTTTTCTTCCTTCTTGTTTTCCTTTCATTATTTCAATTTTGTTACAACAAATGGTATCAGAGCCTGTGCGTGAGCCTAAGACCTGGAAGCTGTGCGTGAGTCCAGAAATCTGAGGCGTGAGGTTGTGCGTGAAGTGAAAGCGTGAGTCCAAGATTTTATTTGCTGCGTGAAGACCAAACTTGGTTGTACGTTATCTACCTGCTGGCCTAAAGACCAAGATTTTTTTTTTGCTGCGTGAACCTGTTCAGAACCTGCATGAAGATTGAAAGTCTATGCAAAGTGGCATGTTCAAAATCTGCGTTGGAGCAAGCCTTTTCAGAACCTGCGTGAAGACCAGGGCCAGTTTCTTTTTTTTTTTTTAATCAGAAGCTGCGTGAAAGGAGGCCTACGTGAAGACCAGCTACGTGAGAGCCTGTGTGAGGCCAGTTATCTGCCTGCGTGAGGAGGCCTGCGTGAAAACCAGGGCCAGTTTCTTTTTTTTTTTTAAATCAGAAGCTGCGTGAGAGCCTGTGTGAGGCCAGTTATCTGCCTGCATGAGGAGGCCTGCGTGAAGACTAGAACACGACTTTCCTCTTTGTTCTGGAGCAAAGATAGCCGGAATTGTGGTGTTGTTACGTACCAGAGATTGAGGAATTTTGTGCTGGTCAAAGCTACGTGAAAGACCGGGTATCATTTTTTTTCTTTCAGCCATTGTTAAATAAATTCTGGGTTGTTAAAGGGTTTTCTTTGAATCAAAAAAAAAACAAAGGTTTTTTCCTGAAAAATATTCAGCAAATTTTTTGTAGGGTTTTAAGTCAAATTGTGGAAATTTTTCAAGAAAATTGAAGTAGGGAGAGTTAAAACTTGGAAATCCTTTGTTGGCATTGGAAATTTTTTTGTTGGAAGGAGACAATTGAAATATTAAAAAAAAAAAAAAAACCCTAGACTGAAGATTGAAAATCTTAGAAAATGGCCAAGATGTCGAATGAAAAATTCGAGGTGGAGAAATTCACCGGAAAGAGCAATTTTGCTCTTTGGAAACTGAAGGTTAGGGATCTACTTGTGCAACAAGGGTTGCACAAGGCATTGAATGGGGCAACTAAGAAACCTGCAACCATGACTACATCAGACTGGGAGGACTTGGATGCCCGAGCTCTCAATACCATCCGGTTATGCCTAGCAGATGAAGTTCTCTTCAACATTGTTGAAGAGAGTACGGCATTAGGATTGTGGGAAAAACTTGAAAAACTCTATATGAAAAAGTCATTAACCAACAAAATTCATCTGAAAAGACAGTTATACAGTCTTCGAATGAAAGAAGGTTCAAACATTGCAGAACATTTGAATGTTTTTAACACACTAATATGTCAATTAACAGATATGGAAGTTAAAATATAGGAAGAAGATAAAGCAATAACTTTGTTGTGCTCTCTTCCTGAATCATGGGATCACTTCGTAACTTCAATCAGCTTGAGCACTGTTGATTCTTTGAAGTTTGAATCAGTCATGGGAGCTCTCCTGTTTGAAGAAGTACGAAGGAAATCTAGCACTGAAACAGCTACATCAGAAGCCATGGTAGCTAGAGGACGCTCAAAGGAATGAGGAGAAAAACCAAGGGGGACTTCTAGATCGAAATTGAAGGGAAAGAAGTGTAAGGAAAAATGTTGGAACTGCAATAAACATGGACACTTGAAGAAGGACTATTGGAAACGAAAGGAATCTGAAAACTCGAAGAACATAGTGAATCAAGTCGATTCAGGTATGATAGACGAAGTTTTATCTATTGAAGAATTGTGTATGAGAGATGAAAATTCACCTGAATGTAATATGTCTCAGGGTTTAGATAGTTGGCTATTAGACTCTGGTGCTTCGCATCACATGTGCCCACATAGAAATTGGTTTACCTCGTATGAAAATTTAAATGGTAGTTCTGTGTTTATGGGTAACAATATGTCATGTCAGACTGTTGGGATGGGAGATATCAGGATTAAGATGTATGATAACACAGTTAGAACATTAACTAGTGTTAGACATGTACCTGATTTAAAGAAAAAATTGATTTCTTTGGGAGTTTTGGATTCAGATGGCTATAAGTTTACAGGTCAGGATGGCATCTTGAAAGTCTTTAAAGGAGCACTTGTGGTTATGAAGGCAAAAAAGGTCAGAAATCTTTACAGGTTAAAAGGAAGTACTCAGATCAGTGAAGTAGTGGTTGCGTCAGAAAAGGAAGACGCAGGTACTTGTCTATGGCATCAACGATTAGGTCATATGAGCGAGAAAGGTCTTCAGATATTGATGAAATGTAAATCTCTTCCCGATCTGAAATCATTAAATTTAGATTTCTGTAAACATTGTGTGTATGGAAAACAGTGTAAACAAAGATTTAAAGTTGGAAATCATAATAGTAAAGATGTTTTAGACTATATTCATTCTGATCTCTGGGGGCCTTCCCCTGTTATGTCATATGTAGGTGCACTGTATTTTTTAACGTTTATTGATGATTACTCCCGGAAAGTTTGGGTCTATACTGTAAAAATGAAAGTTGATGTATTAAATGTCTTTAAACAATTTAAAGTAATGGTAGAGAAAAGAACATGCAAATCTATTAAATTCTTAAGAACTAACAATGGTGGTGAGTTCACTTCAGTTGAATTTGAACAATACTGTAAGGATGAGGGAATTGTTAGACACATAACTGTTGTTTATACTCCTCAGCAAAATGGTGTTGCTGAGCGTATGAATCAGACTCTTACGGAAAGAGCCAGAAGCATGATCAGCAATGCTAACTTGCAAAAGGAGTTGTGGGTAGAAGTACTATATACTGCTTGTTATTTAGTTAACAGATCACATTCAATAGCAATTGATTGTAAAATTCCTTAAGAAGTTTGGACAGGTCAGTCTTGTGACTATTCACATTTGAGGATATTTGGCTGTGATGCTTATTCTTTCATTCCTAAAAATCAGCGTTCAAAATTAGATCCAAAGTCGAAATGTTATGTCTTTGTTGGGTATGACTATGCAGTGAAAGGATATAGGTTGTGGGATCCTACATTGCGGAAGATAGTCATTAGTAGAGATGTAACATTTGATGAATCCTCTCTTTTAAAATCAACTGTTGAAAGAATTAAATAGGAACATGTATCGCCAAATCAACGAGTTCAATTGGAGGCTAGACTTTTCGGTGATAGTCGAAAGGAAGGAGAAACCTCTGGAGAAATAGGTGTTGAAGACACAAAGGAAGCCATTGAAGCTTCTGAACCAGTGCAAGTTTCTAAACAAATTCAGCAACCAATCACTCTAAGAAGGTCTACAAGGGAAAGGAAAATTCCAAAAGGGTATGAAGATTCTGCTTCATCTTTTGGTTTGATTACTGAAGATGGGGAACCTTCTTGTTATCAGGAAGTAGTAGATGATATAGATAGCGAAAAATGGAAAGCAGCTATGGAAGAAGAAATTGACTCCTTAGCCAAGAACAATACCTGGGACCTTGTAGAGCTTCCTGAAGGGAGAAGTGTTGTTGGATGCAAATGGGTCTTCAAGCTGAAACGGAAAGTTGATGGAAGTATCGAAAGGTATAAGGTGAGACTGGTAGCAAAAGGGTATTCTCAGGTTGAAGGTATAGACTTTCATGAGATTTTTTCTCCAGTTGTAAAACTTGCTTCTATTCGTATTGTGTTGGCACTAACTGCATTGCTTAATCTTGAGTTAAAACAGTTAGATGTTAAAACAACTTTTCTACATGGTGATTTGAACGAAGAGATATATATGGAACAACCAAAAGGTTTTGTACGAGGTTGCAGCAGAAGATTAGTTTGCAAGCTGAGGAAATCATTGTATGGTCTGAGGCAGTCTCCCAGACAATGGTACAAGAAGTTTGATTCCTTCATGGTGAGCTAGAACATTATAAGAAGTGAGTATGATCATTGTGTATACTTCAAAAGCTTCAATGGCATATTCATTATCTTAGCCTTGTATGTTGATGATATGCTTATTGCAAGCAAAAGCATGGAAGAGATCAACAAGTTAAAGGCTCAACTCTCTATGAAGTTTGATATGAAGGATCTTGGAGTAGCAAAACATATCTTGGGCATGGAGATACACAGAGACAGGAAAAATGGTAAGCTTTGGTTATCACAGTAGAATTATGTGGATAAAATACTTGAAAAGTTCTCTATGAACAATGTGAAACTTGTTAATATTCCACTAGCTTCCCATTTTAAGATTTCTTTGGTTTTAAGTCCTAGAGCTAATTAAGAAAAGTAGTATATGTCCCATGTACCATATGCAAATGCGGTAGGCAACTTAATGTATGCGATGGTATCTACAAGACCTGACATTTCACATGCAGTTGGAGTTGTCAGTAGGTTCATGGAAAATCTAGGTAAAGAACATTGGCAAGCAGTGAAATGGGTGCTTCGATATCTAAGAGGCACAAGTGACCATTGAATTGTCTTTAATGGTAGTGAAGGATCAGTCTGCAGATATGTAGATGCTGACTATGCAGGTGATTTGGACAAAATAAGATCTACTACAGGTTATGTCTCTACTCTTGTAGGTGGAGCAATTAGTTGGATGTCAAAGCTTCAAGAAACAGTTGCATTGTCCACTACTGAAGCCGAATATATAGATGCCTCAGACGCTAGTAAAGAAGCAATTTGGTTAAAGGGTCTACTCAATGAAATTGGAATAATGCAGGAAAAAGTGAATGTACTTTGTGACAGTCAAAGTGTTATTCACTTGGCTACAAACCTTGCCTCTCACAGCAGAACCAAGCACATTGATGTAAGGTATCATTTTCTGAGACATGTGATCGATGGCAGAAAACTAGCTCTTCAAAAGGTCCATACATGAGAGAATTGTGCAGACATATTCACAAAGCCAGTAACAGTAGAGAAGCTTCGGTGGTGTTTAGCTTCTCTTGGCTTGCAGAAAAGATGATGAATGGGCATGGGCAAGGGATTAGGAAAATTGTTGTCAAGGTGGAGTTTGTTAGTTTGACAATGAATTAGTAACTTTGGGTAAATGTAACTAGACAATTTTATACCGATATATTAGTTATGTAACGATGGTTCATGATATAGAACTACCAAATGACCATGAAATGTAAAGTCCGGAGAATCAGTTTTGAATAAAAAATTCCAATCCATTCAGTTCCAATCCATTCAGTTTCTTGTCTTGGTTATTATGTTAAGCTTTCTTGTTTTTTCTTCCTTCTTGCTTTTCCTTCATTATTTCAATTTTGTTACAACACATGACTTTGCTTCTTTGTACCTAAGTGTATACTATTCCAAAAAAATACTCTTCCCCATGTTTCTTAGTTGATCTATAAGGAGAGTCACGTGAAATGTAATCCACCATTCTACTTGTAATCTCTGATTTTATTCTTCCTACAAATATACCATGTCATATAAATGAAATATAAACATAACCAATATACTGCAGTGAAGTTAAAGGGAGGCTATCTCATATTCACAATCCTTCCATATTATCACAACACACACACACACAAACACACACCCATAATGACATGAACATATCAACCTATCCACATCATTCATTGTGACACCAACTAGATACATGACAACCATAGCCACTACAATTCATGCATACAACTGACATGCATGCATAGCAATCACATCCTTCCCATCCTGTCCAAGTATTGAACCTAGAAGCTCTTATACCAATCAGTAATGCAACACCCTACATTTACCCACTTTTACAAGCACTCCGGGTAAATGCAAAGAGAAGTTACAATATGACATGACCCAAATTCCTAGTTTTAGTTAAGGAAGTAGGGCCTACAAACTGACCACAAACTAACATCCTACAGGGACTACAAATCACCCAACAACCCATGTGGTCAATCCCTAATATGGAACCTTGTTTCAGTCACCTAGACCTATAACTACACCCTTGACACTACCTTAATGTAGTTGTGAGCTTCCAACCACACTCACAAGCCTTGCTCCACGTGGTTATGACCCTAGTTCCTCATTTTTGTGCCTTCGGTTCTGAGATCTAACCCACTTTTCTATGCTATCCTCCAAGCCACTTCCCAAAACTTCCTGTAACTTTTCAAAATCATATTTCTAATAACAACATTGTTAAGCATTTAAACATGAATCCAGAACTTGACCTTGGCTAAGTAGAACATACTAGATATTTTGTGAAACACATGGACAACATGTAAGCTACATGTCATGAATGCATACCTGATTTTAAGTCTTTGTACTTTAGTTGAAAATCCCCAAGAATTTGTAATGCCCTCTCAAGTATCTGTAACAACACTTGTTAGCTTATGCATTTATAAACCATTTATTAACTTATCAAAGAATCATAATACCCACAACTAAATCACATAATAAACCATGATTATAACTAACACACAATCATAATATTAACCATGACAGAAAAACCATCAAATCAACATAATAACAAGTACAAATGCTCATAAATCACAATATGAAAATAACTCTTTCTAACATATGAAAATTCCAACCAAGTCAAGCACATCCACATACGATCTGACAATAGATTGAACTGACCCAAAAATTTCTTTCTGTTCATCACCCCTATGGCATATTCCGTGCATGAATGTGGGATTTCATGGGATAAACCAAGTCATAAAGAACTAAGGGAATCTAGAGTTTAAACCACTTCCACCCTGAAACTACCACAATCTCACAAAAACTAGTCAAGAGATCGCAAACCAAAACAAGCTTCGATGCCTCATAATTTCTTCACCATACCTTGAGGAATTTTCCTTTCTACACTCACCTATAAAGGGATTCCCAAAGAAAATCATCTCCACTCCAAACCCATGGGAATTTTCCTGAGACCACCTCACATGGTTCCAACGCTTTTTGGCAATCTGAAGCTAAACCAAGAAATGAATCCCATTACAGAATACCAATCTAGGAAATGGAAAAGCAAGGCTAAAACCACTATCAAATCTGACCAAACCCATGCCAATGACAAAAAATGAACCAAATACTCAAACGCATAAACCATGCATTCACACATCATCTAGGAAACCACGCATGCAACCTGTTACCTATAAAAATGTCCTACTCAAGTTGTTGATCAAGCCTTCTCCTTTCTTTCCTTGCTTGTCCTTGCTTAGTCCTTTCCCTTCTTTTGCTTGCTTTATTTCTTTCTCCTCTTGGTGTTCCTCTCTCTCTCTTAAACTAATTCCAAATCCAAACTGACAACAAATTATTAGCTAATCCTTAGAAGCTCTCTCATCATTGAGGCCTTTATTATCTTCATTTTCCTTCAATTTTTCTCTAATATCCCTCTCATGCAAATATATGTCTCTTAGCCTTCCTTTTCTCCTCTTTCCTTTATTTTCATAAATAAAATGCCAATTAATGGCTCTCTTCCGTGTCCAAGCATTTGTCAATTTCATTAGCCATTAATAAACCGAAAGCGATGCCCACTATAGTTATTTGCCCAACATTCAACATGGAATACTTGTCCCACAATCTTGGTCTTCTTTTGACTTTATTAAGCTTTATTATATGAACTTTAACCCAGGGTTGTTAAAAGACTTCAACTATTTCAATGAGAAAACTAAACACCTAATTCTTCATGGAAACAACATCATGGTTAAATGTGATGTCGTCTCGCTATTTACCAAAACCCTATCTTAGAAGCCATTGAGCTCATTTAAAAGCTAATTGATTCTAAAACCCTCAAACTCATTTTTAATGGAGTCTACTATGAGAAAGCGTAGTGCACAACCATGGGTTCCTCCATTTCCCTTATTGTTGCCAACATTTTCACATAGTACTCTGAAGCTTTATCCCTTAAAATCTTCCACTTAAAACCTATGTTTTGGAAACTCTTGGTTGATGATATCTTTTGTTATTTGGTCTTGTGGTATGCTACAACTCTAAACCTTCCTTTCCCATATTATTCAATTTCTTTTCTAGTTCCAATCCAATATGGAGCTTTAGTCCAAACAATCCCTCCCTTTCTTAACATCCTTGTCTCTTGTCATCCTAATTACCCACCAAACTTATTGTAAGAAGACTCATACTAAAAGATACTTTCATTTTAACTCTCACCATCATCCTGCTCAAAAATATGTTGCACTTAAAACCCTTGCCACTTGTGCCAATCATATTTCTCCCTCTCAATAATTTTCCAATGAAAAAGAACATATCACCAAAGCCCTTAAATCTAATTGTTACTCCCTGTCCTATATCAAAAAATCATTCGATTATGCTATCGACTTTAATCTCAAAATCCTTGTCATCAATCCACCCTTAAGAAAAGTCTCCCTTCCCTATATTTACGGAATTACCAATCACATTTCCAAAATCCTTTCTAAAAGGAACATCAAAACCTTGCTCAAACCCCATAAAACCCTTAGTAAACTCTTCATGTTGGCCAAAGACAACAGTGGCCCCATTTTTGGCCTCGAAATATATGAGATCCCTTGCTCCTGTGGAATGTCTTATATAGGAGAAATTGGAAGATCCTTCAAAGCCTGGCTTAAAGAGCATATGAATGACACATACCATAACTGAATCACTCAATCAACTATAGATGAATACTCCCACAATACTAAGCATTTAATTTGTTTTGTGAAAACCAAAGTCTTCACCTCTACCTCTTTCCACTCAAACCACATCATTAGGGAGGCTCTAGAAATTGAAAAGCACACTAACAACTTTGATAAAGAAGATGGATAACAATTGAGCCATTCTTGGAAACCCACTATTCTATTTTTGCCCATTAATAATAATCCTCCTAACTTTGTTAGGCCTAACCATTCTTAGTTACCCTCCCCTTCATCTTTCACTTGCTCCTCTTTGTTACCTTATCGGAAACCCTTTGTTTTTTCCTAGTCTCATCCCTCAAACCCCACCCCTTTTTATTAATCATTCCTTTTAAAAACTTTTAATATATATTATGTTAATTATCTAATTTTAATCTTAACTCTATTTTTAATACTTCATTAATTTAAATTTAATTAAGTACGATTTTAAATTCTTCTTTGATTTAAATTCTTCTTTAATTTTACTATAATTAAATAATTTTTTTATTCTATTTTTGTAACTCTTTAATTCTATTTTATACTATCTTAACCTAATTTAATCATATTCTTATATTACTTTAATAAAAAAAATCAATGGCCTTGTTTACTTGTTTTGTTTTTTGGAGTTTCTAGCTAGAATGTGGGAAAAATTATGATCAAATTTTGATTTGTATAGATTAAATTGGATTTTTGAGTGCATGTATGAATCTAGCACCCTATAAAACATGGACACTTAGATTGTGAAAAGTTGACCACTCAAACTTGTGATTCCAATGAATGAAACAGAACTAAACATGGATGAAAAAATCGACTATCTACCTCAATGCCTAATTATGGTCAAATCTTGATTTGTATAGATTAAATTGGTTTTTTGACTGCATGTATGAATCTAGTGCCCTAAAAAACCTGGACACTTAGATTTTGAAAATTTCACCCCTCAAATTTGTGATTCCAATGAATGAAACATAACTACACATGGATGAAAAATGGAATATCTACCTGAATGCAAGGAGCTAAAGAATTTTGTTATGGAGAAGATTCGTAAACAGGCATGGGGAAAAGAGCTGGTTAGAAAGAAGTAATACATTAAGGATTTTAATCCTACGTGTGGTCTACAACAAAAAGAGTTCATTAGAGCTAGCATTTCGTGGAGGGAAAATGTTCTTATTGCTCAACTAAGAACCAACTAACATCAACTTTGGTGTGAAACATGAAGATGGAAAATGCCTAAAGAAGCTTGTGAATAACGAGTGTGTACATTTTTTATGTCTGGGGGAGTGGAATCAGAAAAACTTTAACTTATGGGAATATGTTAGCATCAGTTCCTTGGAATTTTCTTTTCAGCCAGGGGATTGTTGGAAGGTTGGCAGCTTATGGTTGGCAACTTATTGGAATATGTTAGTATCAGTTTCTTGGAATTTTCTTTTTAGCCGGGGGATTGTTGGAAGGTTGGGCCAGCTCATTATCAATAAGAAAATGATTGAATTGAAAAAGGCTAAAAAAAAAGAACTAATGGTCCCATGGACTATTTATAGTCCAGTGGATGTTAGACCACAAAATAGGCTGGAAAACATTCCAAAAAATCTAACAAATAGCTTCTGCTATCCTTTAATTTTAGTTTATTAAAACTTATTATTATTATAATAACAATTTAGCAATTTAGGATAAATATTTTACCATGTCCCCTCCAATATTAAAATCAATTTCACCAAATTTATTATTCTATTAATTTGGTCCTTCAATCCATTTATTATATTTTTCTAATTCTTCTAATTTAATATAATTTTAAGGCATAGTCTAACTTATAGAAGAAATATATTTTTTTGAATCTGATTTCTCGAGGCTCCAATAAATTATTTGATGTGATTTTTTGAGAAAATTTTCTCTCTAAACGTTATGGATCACAAAAGTCTAATCTCGGAAATATTTTTGAATACAAAAATGTATTCACCTCCCTAAAAAAACCATGCGTCACTAAATTATGTAGATCAAACAATTTAAACGTAAATAATACTAATTTAATAATTGAAAATAAATATTTTAAGATTTTCACTTTAATATTAAAATAAAAGAACAAAATCATTATTTTATTAATTTGGTCCTTCATCCCATTTATTATATTATTCTAATTATTTTGAATTAATATATTATATTTACTCTAATTTAACGATAACCTTTCCCCAACTTCCAAAAAAAATAATAATTATTAATTATTAATTAATAATAAAAAATTATTAATTATTTATTGTTAATAAATATCAAATCAACAATGTTCACATTCTCTCTATTTTTCTAACAATCATATTTTCTCTCTATCTCTTTGTCCTAACGATCACTATCCTCTACACTTTTGTAACCTATCATATTCTATATCTATCCCACTAAGACCACTATTCCCATACTTCCACTAAAACAAAGAACACATTGCATATTTTTCTAATTCATGTAATTTAATATAATTTTAATACTAATTTAATAATGAAAAATAAATATTTTATTATTTTCCACTTTAGAATTAAAATAAATTGTACCAAATTCATTATTTTAATATTTTATTAATTTGGTCCTTCATCCCATTTATTATATTATTCTAATTCTTTTAATTAATATATTCTATTTATTGTATTTCTATATCTATCCCACTAAAACCACTATTCCCATACTTCCACTAAAACAAAGAGCACATTGCATATTTTTCTAATTCGTCTAATTTAATATAATTTTAATATTAATTTAATAATTTAAAATAAATATTCTATCATTTTCCACTTTAGAATTAAAATAAATTGGACCAAATTCATTATTTTATTATTTTATTAATTTGGTCCTTCATCCTATTTATTATATTGTTCTAATTCTTTTAATTAATATATTCTATTTATTCTATTTTAACCATAACTTTTATTATATTCCATTTTCTTATTAACAAATTATTAATTACCGATATCTAACAAATCAACAACGTTCACATTTTCTCTATTTTCCTAATGGCCATATTTGATCTCTATCTTAATGATCATATTTTATCATTGTCCTCTCTACTTTCTTAACGGCCATATCTTATTAGTATTCTCTCTACTTTCCTAACAGCCATATTGTATTTTTTATCTTCTACATATTCTTGGTTTAACCCTCTTGCTATTCCTAGACTTCCACTAAAGCAAGCAAATTGAAAACATTGTCCCTTAATAATGTTTGAGTCAATTTATTTTGAAGAGAGAATACTATCCAATCATAGTTAAACTTGATGTTTCATATATGAATCTATCTATTCCAAAAAAAGATTACATGTTGAATTAGTCATATTTTATTAGTATAATCTCTACTTTCTTAACAGTGATATTCTATTTCTTTATGTTGTACATATTCTTGGTTTAACCCTCTTACTATTCATGGACTTCCACTAAAGCGAGCGAATTGAAAACATTGTCCCTTAATAATTTTTGAGTCAATTTATTTTGAAGAGAGAATACTATCCAATCATAGTTAAACTTGATGTTTCATATGTGAATCTATCTACTCCAAAAAAAAAACTACATGTTAAATATCATTCTAATGATTAACTTAGTATTATTTTGATATGCTTGTTGAGCCAAGAGACGCTCTACAACCCATTATGGAGGTAAATCTCACGTAAACATGTAAATGTAAACGTAAATGTAAAAAATTCAACATTTTTAATCTAATGTCGGCCCAGATCAATCTAATTATCATCATGTATAAACACAATATAAATTTAAAATATAAAGAGATTATGAACACTCAAAATATGGGTATTGTGAATAAATATAAATATAAATAAATTGGAGGTATGGTAAAGAAACAAAGCCTCTTCTTATACTTACTCTAAAATTATGGTAAAATAAATAAAAATATAAATAAACTAGAGGTATTTTAGGTGAAGCCTATGAGCCAAATACCACGGGCCTTATTATTAATATTATGCAAAACAAAAATTATTAACCTTAATATTAATATTAAAAATAAAAATGGCAAATGGAATTGACCCGTGGTATTGAGAACCAATGGTGTTGACCCATGGTATTCACATGGAATGTATCCTATTTAAAGGAGGAATTAAACTAGCATAGATCCACATTTACTCTCGATGTACTAAGCACTAAGAGAGATCAAATATCTTGATATGCCAACTAAAATTTGATCCCTCTACATTGCTTGGTAGATCCAGAGTAAAAATAGATATTGTTTTTTCATATGCATGTCTATTTGTTTATTTTTTTCTCTTTATTCCCTACCTTTTATGACTGAGAAAGAAGGAAAAATAACGTATCATCTTTATAAAGATTGTATATCATTATATTTTGTGAGTAACAATTTTTTTTCCAAAAAAAATTCCCCTCGATGTTTAGCTGGCTATATTTCTGCGTTACATGATGTTCCCACTAGTCCCTGATACATGTGAGAGTCCCTTATACATGTAATAATAGTAAGCCGCAAAGATCAATAACAATACTATTCTATATTTCTGGGTTACATGATGTTCCCACTAGTCCCTGATACATGTGAGAATAGTAAACCGCAAAGATCAACAACAATACTATTCTATTTGATAGATTTCCCCTTAACTTGTAACTGTTATTGCTGAAAGGGATCTCCATTAAAGAATTGGCAAGGCTGAGACTGGTTTGCAATTATTTCCATTTATTATTCTTATTAGACAAAAATAATGAATAGAAATAGTTGCAAACACTATTTCTATTCATTGTTGTCGTCCAAAGAGAACAATGAATAGAAATATTTTGCAAACTTTAACAGCCTCGCCAATTCATTAAGGGACATCCCTTTCCGCAGTAGCAGTTGCAGGTTCAACGACAATTTATCAAACAGAATAGTACTGTTGATCCTGTGCCGCTTACTATTCTCACATGCATCGCCTGCACTAGCGAGAACATCTTGTAACATAGGGGAAAACAGAAAAAAATTGTAACTCATAAAAATAATAATAATATCTAATATGACAGTTCCTTAAGGGATATTCTTTTCAGCGTTCAAAATTGAACACGTCAGAGTCTTTCAAAGGGCCTCTGACACGTCAGAGAAGTAAGGAGAAATTTTTACGCGTCAAAAGAAATTTAAAATATGATTTTTGTCATTTAAAAAAAAATTGGAATAATATCTTAAATTTTTTTAAGAAGGGCTGTTAAATTTTCAACATTTTTTAGATTTTAAGAATTTTGAATTCGTGAATTTCGTTTCATGTTAAAACTTAAATCCCATTTGATAAACTCCCATTTCAAAAACAACAATTTCTTTTTGGGTTGTTTTTTCTAATTGTGCATATGATTCAATTTCTTATTACTTATTATGTCAAAGTTACCTTTTGATACCATTATATTTGGCAGTTTCTAAGTTGGTCTTATTTAAAAAACAACAGTTTCTTTTTGAGTTGTTTTTTCTAATTGTGCATTTGATCCAAGTTCTTATTAATTATTATTTCACAATTACCCTTTGATACCATTTCATTTGGTAGTTTCAATTGAGAGCCACTAGATGTCAATATGGGTCATGTATTAGGTCTGTAATTTTACTAGGTTGTTCCTGAAGGCTACCCAAAGCAAGGTTTGACAATGATTTAAGCTGGAGAGGAGCATAGATTCAAGATTCAGCAAATCCCTATTAACCAAGGTTTAAGCACATTTTATGCTTGGAGAGGAGCGCATTCCACAGGCTTCCTAACTCATTGGATTTTATTTGTTTGCGGATTCCCAATTCTTGGTATGTTTTCATATTCCCAATTTCTGAATGAGTTACTTGTATCAGTGTTAGTAAATGTGCTAGTGACTTGGAGGCAAGATACTAGTAATCAGAGAACAGATTTATCTTTGTTCATAATAATTCTAGATGCCACCCCAAATCTGGAAAGTATGTTACACAATGCTTGTAGTTTGCTTAACTTATTTTTCTAGAAAACAAGAGGGCATCCACAAACATGAGATGTGAAATACGAGTGGTTCTTATTACCCCGCATCTAACAATTAATCCATTTTCTCTAGGCAACATCATATAGTCATCAAAATTAGCCTTAGATCTCAACAACATTATACACAACACTTTGTTAGATTAATCTAATGATCTGAACCCTCAAATACCCATAAGAAATATTTGAGTGTGGTGTTATGGCCTATAGCCTAACACATAGTTTTCCTATAGCAGCATAAAAATTATTCTTGATCTTCCAATAATATCCCAACAGGGTTGATCGATTGCTTCTTTTAACTCAGTGTCCTTACAAGGAGGAACCATCCTCACACAGTTGCAAGAGGGAGGCTCAAATAGTCCCTTAACTTATTCCAGTTTCATTCTGTATGATGGCTACTTTGCACCGACTAGATGACAACAAATAAAAGCCCTCCCAAACTGTATATTTAGGGTCCTTATTATAGTGTATAGGTTCACTAATGATCAACTCTCCTTCGTTGCGAATAGGGCTTCATCATAACTGCATATTAGGGCATCATCAAACAATAGATTAGTAGGCTTCGTTAGGGCTCCTTTGATGGCGCGTAAGTGTCACACATAATTGTGGATTACATCAACCTTAAGGACTGCAGCTAGGGTAGCTTGTATAGACTCCTGTTTGACTGTGTCTAGGGCTGGCTAAGGCCTCATCTTCTGAGCATATAATGATCCTCTTCTTGCTATGTAGACAGGTCTCCTTTTACTGCATGTAGAAGGGAGACTGATGATGAGTATCCTCACAAACCGACTGGTATACTTTATACTATGTCCATAAAAAAACTTAACTGCATCAAAAATGATTTTGTGAACTATATAAACCTACTGCAGTCACCTAAAACGATTGTAACTTTGTCTTTGGGTTGAGGAAAAGGATATGAACTGCCCTTCTTTAGATAGATCACGATTGCTCCAAGGACCCTAGCTCAGAGCCATGAGACATGAGCGTGCCACCACAAGGTTCCTTCTTGAACAACATTGATGAATCTGTATCTGTAACTTCCACCCGGTTGAATTGGGCATTGTGTAATATACTCGCATCCATCGGCCCAACTTGTATGTAATTGGTGTATTCCATGCATGCCATGATTGAAACATCTATCACTCTCAGCTTTACATTATTTCTTTCATATAGTCAAAGAGGTAGGTTAACATGTGAATGAATTACCCTTTTCCACATGTTTAAAACACTGAGAGGTTAAGAAGTCAATTTCAATGGATATACAAGGGATATATAGCATAAAGTATTCTTGTTTGCTGAAATTATTTTTGTTCATTGAAATTATAAGCAAGACTTATTTATGCATAATCTAAGATTGCACATATCAAAGGCAATGGGGACTTCCCAAATAGCTAGATTCATTTTTACTATAAATATCTGCGATTTTAAGAGATGATAGTTTTGAATTGAATCTCATACTCCAGGAATCTATAATGCATATAAGTTAATAGATGGTAGATTTTAATTGAAGTCAATATTCCACGAATCTGTAATATTGGTAAATAGTAAATTTGAATTGAATAAAATATTTCAGAAACGTGCAATTAATATAAGAAATTGAATCTCCAAAAATCTGCCCGGTAAATTTGAATTGTGAATTTGAATTAAATTAACTTCACCAAAGATTGAATAACCATGTTCCAATTAAGGGATGTCCAAAAAATGAGAGCAGAGACAAACCAACCAGTGAATAGTGGAATCCCACAGTGTCCCCGTTGCTTAAAAAATAGTTGGTCCTGGTAACTGGCCATTTACAATGACTATATCATGCATCTGGCATAACCTCTGAATAGGGTGCTAAAAAAATAGTTGGTCCTGGTAACTGGCCATTTACAATGACTATATCATGCATTTGGCATAACCTTAACCTCTGAATAGGGTGCTAAAATAATAGTTGGTCCTGGTAACTGGCCATTTACAATGACTATATCATGCATTTGGCATAACCTCTAAATAGGAGTGATTTCAATCTGTTCCAATAAATTGAGATTGTAACAATATAATGTGACAGAATTTAGTTCAAATCATAGTTTGATATATGCCCATTAGTTTATTCATCTCCTTTCGCTCATAAATATTATATAAAATTTTCACAATATATCAATAGAGAGTTCCCAGATCAAGAAGACATCACAAACAACATTACAGAATAGTAGTTCTAAACAAAAGAGTTTGACAAACATACGGTGAAAGTATGATGGTGCATATATGACAAACAATTTCTATGGACCAAATAGTTTGCAACTCCCACCACTATGAGTATTAGTAACCCAACTGAGCATCCTATCCAAAATACTCGTTCCACAAGCATTGGTATTCATACCATCTTGTCTTGAGTTTAAGCTTAGTCTCAATATTCAGTGCAGAGTGCTAGACCACAAAATTGTTTCAAGGGATTTAGTTGGACTCGATTTTCAATATGTCAATCATATTTTTTACTAAATGTAATATGGATTTCAGTTTTATAAATCAAGAAGTAAGAAAATAATTTTTTTATATCTTTTTAAATTAAACAAAGAAATTTAAAATGCTGAAACACAAGTTTTTGGCCATGATATAGAAAGCAATTTAATTACACTAGAAAAACTCACACTCATGAGTGAATTGATTATTGTTCATTCACTTTATTTATTTTTACAAAAATATAAACAAGCATTTTGAAGGATAAAAAAATTGGAAGTTATTCAATCAATCAAAGTATTGTTTAAATCCCTATACAACAACGACATTGATCAAAGTATATCTACCTATATTTTAATCCTAGAGACGTCTAATATCACATGTTTGCAATAGTGAAATGAATAATGTTAATTTATTATAGAGAAATCCAACATTCAAAAAACAATAGATATAAATCCATATAGGACAATAATAATTAATAAGATAGAATGAGTGATGGCTTTACAATGTCATGTGATAATATGTTTATATGTGTTGACTAGTCAATATTATGTTCATTATAACAAGTTGACTTGAGATGCAATGGAATTATTTGAAACATCCCAAACCATTGTACATTGTTCAATGCATTTTTTTCACTGTATAAAAGAAGGATAAATAGATGAAGAAAAATATTCCACTAATAAAGGCATGTAACAACTGAGAGAGAGACAGAGATAGAGGCATTTGTTGTTTTTATTTTCCTAAAGAAAAACACACAATAAGAGTATTTGAAACAATTGAAATGCACACTCTTTCATGTCTGTAATTTTATTTGAAATGTAATTAGAAAATTAACATTGAAATGTACACACATGCATGTCTATAATTTTAGGTGTGATGTAATTAGAACCATAACATTGAAATGTATAGTTGTTGAGTATTGAAATTTGGACTTTTAGTTGCCCACCTCCACTCTCAACCATATGTAGTTGTTAACATACATACCAATCATGGAACCATGCATGTTAATATTCATGGCTATCCTAATCATATGGTGTTAGCAGTGTTGGGAGATAATCGTGCGTGATTTTTATTCATTATTTATTATCCAGCCACACCACCTTGTATAGCTGAATTTTCTTGCCAATTTCTACCTTTTAATTCTGGGTGGGTGTAATTCAATTGTTGAGAATCACTTTCTTCATTTGAGACAAAAGGAAGCATCTTAATGCTCTTCTCTAGTTGGAAGTGTTTGTGAACTCTTCTCAAGAAGTGTCCATACATGACACATGCTGCATAGACTTGCCCCACTCGAACTGCCAACTGCTAGTGTGCTTTGTGCATTCCCTTTTTTGTGATTGTTGTTCTTGTGAATCATGATGCCTTCTACATTACAATTACTAAAAAAAAATTTGAGATATTCCTCGTTGTAGAAGAAATTTAATTTTGGTTATGCCAATGTGCATAACCTTCCATGAAGATCAATGTTAATTTTAATTTCAATGATCAATAGACCTATGTGTGTGAGATCTATTTGTTGCTTTTCATTAGTTTTCATATGAATTTTGTTGTATATTGTCTTATTTTCAAATGATATTATGTATTTTTATATTAATTTATATTTTTATATTTCTTGTTTTGTTGATTACAAGTATAAAATGCCACCTCTTGGTTGCCCCAAAAAGGATCTGAAACAACTTTCACTTTTCGATGCATTTGGTATCTCTTAATGTTCTAATCAACTGCATATTTATGAAAAAGAAGTATATGATCATGTGGATGAGGACCATGAATCAGATAGTTCAGAACTTCTTGAAGAGGAACCAACATCCAAGAGGTACAAAAGAACATTCAAGTCCAAATGGAAGCTGAGATTTCTGTGGGCTTATGCAGTAAAAGATTTTAATGGTGTTGAAGGGATAAAATGTTGATGGTGTGTAAAATTTAAAAGGGAAATTCCATTTGCTAAAGATGGAAGCACAACCCTTCAAGTTAGTGCTTTAAACATCCATGCAAGATCAGAGGCTCATAAATTTTCTTTGCAATTTGTAGAGGGAGAAAGTAAACGGAGTACTCTTCCAATTACAAAACATGTAGAACTAATGGTTGATGCTCAGAAAGAGAGAATTATATCAATTATTGAGAACATGTATTTTGTTGCAATGCATGATTTACCTTCGGAAGTATATAAGCCAATTTGTGACTTGAATAGGTGTAAAAAAACTCCTCACATGCCTCTAATAGATGAATACTCAACATATACAAATACAACATCTGGAAAAGACTTTCTAGAAGCTGCTAAGGAGGTATATTGGAAAAAATTTAAAGATGAGATTTTCCAAAGTCCATATTACTCACATTTAGTTGATGAAAGCACTAATGGGACTATGGTGCAACATTTGATTATTTATATTACATATTTGACCAATGAAGGAAGAGGTCCATGTGCTACAAAATTCATACAATTGCTACAAATTAGGGATGGAACATCACAGTCTAGGTATGATGCTGTGACATCTCCTTTAGCAGACATGAATCTATCCATGACAAAGTTAGTTGGATCTGATGGAGCATCATCCATGAGGGATATTCGTGAAGGTTTATCTACTAAGCTTCGTCGACATCCCCCTCATTTAGTATATATCCACTGTATAGCCCATCGAGAAGCACTAGAAGCTAATGATGCTTCATCTTATTTTGAAGAGTTGCAAGCTATTGATAACTTTGCAAACAAGATCTATTCATGGTTAGGGAAATCTACTAAAGGACATGGAGAATTGAAAGAGCTAATGGAGTCATTTCAAATCGAAAGGCTATAAGTGTTACAAATTCATCATATTAGATGGCTTTCTAGAGTAAAAGTCATGGAAAGACTCGTTAAGGTCATCCCTGCTTTGTTAAGGGACTCGGAGATAGTGGAGAAAAAAATGTATGAGATGGCTACAATATTTCAAATTTAATTTTGCATCCACTTACTTGCAAATGTTCTTATTGAGTTAAATAAGCTGAATCAAAAGTTTCAAGAGGATCATGTTGACATTACATCTATTGGAACAACTTTGGATATCGCTATTAGCTTGCTTCATAAGCGATTTCTAAGAGGAACATTTGGGGCAGGTGCAATGCACACATCATCCTTCTTAAATAAAACACAACAAGGAACTCTTAAGTTTGTAGATTGCACAGGTATAGTACATGTACATGAATTGAGGTTTGAGAGTTTGCCAAAGTCACAAACATCAAGGACACTAGATGATTGCATTACACTGGGAATGGATTTTGTAATGAAGGTGATTGACTCTCTAAATCCAAGGTTCACAGATTTACCTATTTTTAATGCAGCTAAGTTTTTCAGTCCTCATAATTATTATGAGGATATGGATGACAGAGACTCTCAAATAAGAAGATGGTTGACATCTTTATGTGAGAAATTTAATGTTGGAGGCTTGCTTGTTGTGGACAGCATTAAATGTATGGGTGAAATGGATGAATTTATATGTACTATGTATAAATATTACCCAAAAAGCATATCTTCGGAGCATGGGATCTATGTGGAGGTGAAATTGAATGGTTTGAAGGATTTCCATGCTTAATGCAGCTATGGCAAGCAATTCTTGTTATTCCGGCTAGTACAACAGTTTGTGAAAGAGGTTTTTCAAAATTAAATCAGATAAAAAATGAGGATAGGTCAAGGCTTTCTTTCGAAACATTGGATATGTTAATGTTTATCTCTCTCAGTGCACCTCATGCTCTAAATGAGGTAGATTGGAATGCTATTTATGATGAATGGAAAGAGATGAAAACTCGAAAAACTCTTTCACTGTGAAAATAGATTGAAAGAACTAGTATGTTTCAGTGTTTATTACCATCATTGTCTTACTCTATCGAGCACTTGAATGAACCATTTTGGTAAGTGAATTTTTTTAGTTTTATACCATTTTCCTTTTGTAAATGAAAGCATAACCATATTTTTCAAGTTTGTATGTGAATTTTTTCTGACACATATTGAATGTAATCATTGCATGATATTGCACAAGATATGTTAAGCTGGAGGACCACAACTGTCAAAGTTTTATAACTAAAAGAAGAAGTTATCTTAGATCAATTTTGCAGCCAAGTATAGGGATTGTAGTTCCAATAATTTGAAATGTGCAAATATTGGAAGTATCATCTTTCCAAAAGAGTTTTAATAGACAATAGAATAGTGAGTTTGTCAAATTTGAAGTTTATAAGCTAGAACTACACTGATACTTCCTCTATAAGCTACAATTTATTTTTAATTTTATAAATGAGACCTTCCATATACTTTTAATATAAGTATTTTTGTTTCTTCTTATTTTTATTTTTATTTCAATTTCATTAAGATATAATTATTTCTATATGTTTATTTTTTGTACTCATATGCAGTTTCCCAACTATGATTTTGTCCCTATAGTGGTTCAATTGTGGCTGAGTTCAAGGCCTGCACAATATGAGCTTATGTGGTTACATTTCTAAATCACATGTGTAAGAGTAATTCATTTACTAACACAGCCTTTGACGTAGTGGTATCTTTTTGTTTGTGAAAAAATAAAAAGAAATTTGAAAATAATTTACTATTGTCAATTGAATTGCTTTTTTTTATGCTTTTCATTATAGAAGTACAACCTATATGTGTGCCCTTCTAAATTAAATTAAGGCTTGCCCTTAAAATTTGATCATTGATCCCTTTCAACAATAGTAGTTGCAGGTTGAGGGGAAATCTATCAAACAGAATAGTAGTGTTGTTTATCTTGTGCCGCTTAATATTTTAGCATCACCAGCAATAGTGGGAACATCCTGTAACACAAAAAGATAGCCAGCTTTACATGGAGGTCAACATTTTGGGAAAAAAAAATCACTAACTCACAAATATAATGATATGCCATTTACATAAATATTACATGTCACTGGTCACTCTTTTCTCGAGCATAAAATGTAGGGAATGAAGAGAAATAAATAAACAAGCATAGGCATACATATGAAAAAAAAAATTATTTACCTGGAGTGGAACTTTCACAATTGTTTTTTTATAAATGATAAATATAATAATCTATAATCGAAATAAAAATAACTGTTCTCGACTTTTGAGCCTAAGCACACTTCCTCTAACGTGAAAAATAACATCAACAAGATTGTGTGAGAGAAATGGAAGCAGAAGAGAATTTACCATTGCATTAAAAGAACTAGACACTCCTTCCTCTACCATGATTTCTCATCTCCGTTTATTTATTTATCTAGGTTACATTACAATGTATTTAATGATATTTCAAATTTCAAATTGTAATTAGAAAAAACAAATAGGCACAAACATGTACATGAAAAAACAAAGATTCTCATTTATAGATTAAACTTGTTAAATTTAAAATATTTTCAAAATAAGACTCCAATAATTTATAGATTACACATGCTAAATTGAAAATATTTACAACCATTAAAATAGGACTCAATATTTAAGACCATTAAAGTAAGACTCCACTGCATGATATTTCACTGCTATTATTTAGCATAGAATGTTAAATATTGGGGTACGCTTTAATTATAGTATTAGATGAGCATCGAATCTTCATGCAGCTCTAGTTAAAATTAGATAGAGTATAGAAAATCTTAGAAAATATTTACAACCATATATTTCATTGCTTCTATTATTTAGCTTAGAATACTAAATATTAAGGTATGTTTTAATTATACCATTAGATGAAACAAAGTTTTAAAATTAGATAAGGCAACTAACTATATTTATAAATGGAAAGTTTAAATGTAAAATATATGTATGAATAGCAATTTTCAGATTTTTAAAAATTTAAATATTTTCATCCATAATGTTATAAGAATTATAAATATATGTTACAAGAAATATAAATATATGTTATAAGAAATTTATCATAAATTTTTATCTGTTGAACTTAAATCAGAATGTAAGAGATTTATCAGGCATTTAATAAGCATTTAATAAGCAGTAAGTAGATGTAGTAAGAATAGAATAAAGTATCAAAGTGGAAACCCAATGTGGGAGAAAACTACCAATGTTGTTGTCTCAGTTTTCAAACTTATAATATCAAAGAATTTTTATATTCTTGCACTAGTGCAAACTCACGTGATTACATAGACTTTTACTTGTTCTTCAGCTCCTACTAGAAGGGAGCGCCAACCCCTTGATTTGATTACCAACTACTACTGTCAGAAAGCTTTGACTTCCTCACTGAAGGATCCAACCCTCAACAACATTCATGGACCATGTTTCATAACTTTTCACACTGGATCCATCTTCTTTAATACATCACAACTTGTAGATCAACTGAAGCAAACACCAACTTAATTCAAATAGAACAATGAGATTAATGTAACCAGAACATAGAACTCAACTCAAAGTACATCATCAAAACACAGAATCAATTGCAACCCCGACCATTCATATGCCAACATGTATGCACTACTTCACTTAAGAAAACCCATGCGTATATGTGTTTTTTTGTAAAGAAACCTCTATACATATCTCAATATACTAAAAACTTGTACTTCTGAATCAGACACAGAGTTGAATATTCTGAAATATTCTTTTAGCTTGCAGAACCCTCATGCAGTTAGCAACATCAATAATCATTTCAACCAATGAACATGTAACCATATCTACAACATCAGCACCACCCATTGGAATGGAAAGAATTGTGCTATTAAATACATAATCTCCCATGGATAGCTTGATATTATGGCACTTTCTAGAGCAAATTATGGTTCCTCCACTTGCAACCATCACTTGATACTCTGGTGTTGGATATAGGAATCAATCCAATTTCTTTGCTACCTTCCAATGAATAAAATTATGGCTACTTCCCAAATCAATCAACACTATTACCTTTTTCTTCTTTATATGTCCTTCTATCTTGATAGATTGAGGAGTGGTAATTCTAGCAAATGCATTACAAGATATGCTCGGATTCATTTCTTCTTTATCTAGGGTTTGTTCCTAGAGTATATCTTCTAATTTTGACATTTCTTGTTCCTTTTCTTCCTCCTCTTCACAATCTACGTAGAATAATTTATTCTCAGCACACTTATGACCTTTAGTGTATATTCTATCACAATTGTAACAAAACTCTTTTTCTCTTTTTTCTTCCAATTGTTGTGGTGTCAACCTTGTAGGTTGTGCAAGGCTAGGGGAAACAACACTTCCATCTTTATAGTTGTGAGTGGTAGGCTTCTTGGTTACCATAATTTTGTTTTCCACTTTTCTTGCTAACATGAATGCCTTCTCTAATGAATCAAGTTTCCAAAGGCGAACCTCATGTTGGATATTATCATTTAAAGTCCCTATGAACACATCAATCCTATGCTCCTCTGGAATATTTTTTACCCTTATGTTCAATTTTTCGAAGTCCTCAATGTGTTCCATCATTGAACCCTTTTGTTTGAGATTTATCAATTGGCTAAACAATGTGTTGCTTTTTTATCTTGATAATGTGCTATCATTTATTCTATAAAAATTGCCCAAATGACAATTTGTTTAAGAGAGCAAAGCCATCAATATCATACAAAATAATTTGGTTCCGAATATAAAGTTGCAATACGTACCTTTTGTGTGTTTTTCGCATTATGGAGATTGAAAAATTGCTCCATTTGTAGTATCCATATTCCGAGATCCTTTCCATGAAATTTCCTCATATCGATTTTTGGAACATGGTTGGTCTTCAATCCAGCATTAGAGTCTATGAAATCATGATTAACATTTATTTTGTTCTCATCATGAGGTTTCTTTACTACCCTTTCACCATTACTGACCATTTCTTGTAGCAACTTATTCAAATTTATTTTCAATTCTTCCATTTTATCGTCCATGCCATTCATCTTAGCTTCCATCTTAGCATCCATGACATTCATCTTAGCTTTCACACCATTCATCTTAACTTGCATGCCATTCATATTACCTTCCACACCATTCATCTTCGCTTCATTTACCTTTAGTGAGCGTGAAATTTGTTGTACTTGGTCTTGTAATTTTGATATATTATGTTGCATTTCTTTCTCTTCTTCACAAGCCATGCTAGAGCTTTCACATTGCTTACTAGGTGTTTCCATTTTCTTTCTTTGGGGCATTAATTAATGCTAGTAATTCTTCACTATTCCTTTTGAATTCCTCAAACTAATTTTTCAAACCAATCTTATGCAAAATTTAAAAAACTACATACCTTTTTTTTTCACTTTATAAGAGCTTGATATTGAATCTGTTGTATCTCTGAGACTGCGAATCTCAAATATCTGAAATCTCGTCCTGTAGTATACCTTTGAGTCATCTTTCTAACCCCGCAATTCTGACCCAGGATGACCAGATTATAGACAAGTTCAGTAGAGAAAACTTGTATGACGTGCCACGTGTCAATGTTTCGACTTTAGTACCTAAAACTGATACAAAAAAACTATAGGCTATCCTCTTTCTAAAACTTCTTACAAAATTTCAATTTTATGCTCAAAACAAAAGTTATGATTTTTTCCCTAGGTCACCTGTTTTGAATGTAATTCTAGAGTCTACAAAAACCCTAACTTCCTGAGATCATATCTCCGGAAATATAGTGAGACAAGCTCTAAAATTTGGACCGAAGTTCAAACCAATTTCGTCTCAAATGGGTTTTCTTTTGTAGCTTCTAAAACGTCATAGAAAAAAAGATATATCGAAAATTCCATGACGACCTGTTTGGAGCAGCGAAACCCTATAATCCAAAGCAATGATACCGAATGTTATGAAACCAGCTCACAAAAAGATAGAAAAGATAGATCAACGCCTTAGAAATAAGCCTCTTCGAGGGGGAAACCTCCTTTACAGTACACAAATGAATAGTTCTTAGATTATTCAAATGACAAAACCTCATTTCTATATACAGGAGCCTAAGGGGTCACAATATATCCAAGCCGACCTAATAATAATAATATAAAAGCACAAAAATAACAATAGAGAGATTCTATGGGGCACAACAATAACAATATGGAGACAATAGGGGCACAACAATAATAATAAGGGATACAACAACAATAGTAATGGGGGAATCACTAGTATTATAGGGACCTAACAATATTCAACTTCATCATTCAATCAATTCTACTTCAGACATTATTACTCAACCCAGATCAACATGAGGAAATCATTAACAAAGAATAGAGATAAAACAACATTGATGAGGTTGATCAGTCATTTATGAACATAAACCGTTGCTATACATACATTACTTTCAAGAAACGAACCCACGTGTATACACGACTTAACCGAGACCAGCCTATGTACATATTTGCAAATTTTGACCTAAAGTGCACAACTCTTTAGAATATTTAGAATGAACTAGATCATAATATTCAGAGATAAAAACATGTGTCAATACTTATATCTAGTCAATCCATGAGAATATCATACAATGGACATTTATTTCAAGTCTCATGATCCTGATCCATAATAGTATTCATCGGTACATAATTATTTCAGATCTATGTGTCAACTATGGCCCTTACAATGCAAATATACTTCAGATTGAATTATTCATCAAAAGCCCTTTCAAACTCACATTTAGCACTTTGATCTTCACATCCTTATATAGTTAGAGCCTTAGTCAATACCATGAGTAAAAAATACACTAGTGCCAATGGTAATCTTAGACAGGATTAAGTAACTATTACTGCGCTCAATATTGAGGGCTAATACCATGGTAAGGACCCTTGGCATTCTTAAATTAGTGTGTTAGCATGTACATGGTTTTGTTTCTTTGTAACTGCGTGTATACTCTATCAAGAGAATACTCTTCCCCACGTTTCTTAGTTGATCTATAAAAAGAGTCACGTGAACTATAATCCACCATTTTGCTTGTCATTTCTGATCTTATTCTTCCTACAAACATACCATGTGAGATAAACCAAATACAAACATAACCAACATACCACAATGAACTTCATGTGAGGCTATCCTATTTGCACAATCATTCTATATTATCACAACACATGCACACACATATAATTACACCAAAATATCAACCTATCCACATCAAGCATTCTAACATCGACTAGATACATGACAACCATAGCCACTACAATGCACACACATAATTAAAATGCATGCATAATAATCACATCCTTCCCATCTTGTCCACGTGTTAAACCTAGAAGCTCTGATACTAATTAATAATGTGACACCCCACATTTACCCATTTTTTCAAGCACTCCGGGTAGGTACAAAGAGAAGTGCCACTGTGACATGACCCAACCTTGTAGTTCCAGTTAAGGAAGTAGGGCTTACAAAATGACATCCTACAGGGTCTACAGATCACCCAACAACCCAAGTGGTCAATTCTTGATATGGAACCTTGTTTAGTGAGCTAGACCTATAACTACACCCTTGACACTACCTCCATGTAGTTGTGAGCTTCCGACCACACTCACAAATCTTGCTTCACATGGTTATGACCCTAGATCCTCATTTTTGTGCCTTCGGTCCTAAGATCTAAGCCACCTTTCTAGGCTATCTTCCAAACCACTACCCAAAAATTCCTGTAACTTTTCAAAATCATATTTCTCATAACAACAATGTTAATCATTCAAAATTGAATCCAGAACTTGACCTAGGCTAACTAGAAGATACTAAATATTTTGTCAAACACATGGAAAACATTTAAGCTACATGTCATGAAGGCCTTTTTGAGTTTAAGTCTTTGTACTTTAGTTGAAAATCCCTAAGTTCTAATTCCCTTTCAAGTATCTGCAACAACACTTGCTATCCTATGAATTCATAAGCCATTTATTAAATTATCAAAGCATCATAAGATCCATAACTAAATCGCATAATAAACCATCCTTATAACCAACATACAACTATAATATTAACCCTAACAGAACAACCATCCAATAAACATAATAACAAGTACAAATGCTCATAAATCATAGTATGAAAATAACTCTTATTAACATATGCAAAAGCCAACCAAGTCAGGGACTTTCACGTATCATCTGAGCATAGATTGAACTGAACCAAAACTTTGTTTCAGCCAATCACCCATGTGTCATATTTCAACCATGAATGTGGGATTCATGTGATAAACCAGGTCATAAACAACCATGGGAATCCATATATTAAACCACTTCCACCCTCGAACGACATCAATCTCACTAAAACTAGTCAATAGATCACAAACCAAAACAAGATTGAATGCCTCATAATTTCTTCACCATACCTTGAGGAATTTTCCTTCTACACCCACCTATAAAGGGCTTCCCAAAGAAAACCATCTCTACCCTGAACCCTTGGGAATTTTCTTGAGACCACCTCACTTGGTTCCAAAACTTTATGGGAATCCAAGGCTCAACCAAGAAATGAATCCTATGACACAATAACTATCTAGGAAATGGAAAGGCAAGGCTAAAACCACTATCAAACCCGTCAGAACCCATGGAAATGACAACAAAGGAACCAAATACTCAAATGCATAAACCATTCATCACACATCGACTAGGAAATCACACATGCAACATGTTACCTATAAAAACCTCTTGCTCAAGTTGCTGATCCAACCTTCTCCTTTCTTTAATTTTCTTTCCTTTCTTTTCCTTGCTTAGTCTTTTCTTTTCCTTACTTTTCTTTCTTTCTTTATTTCTCCTCTTGGTGTTCCTCTCTCTTTGAAACTAATTCCAAATCTAAACCGATAAAAAACTATTAACTAATCGTTAGAAACTCTTTTATCATTGAGGCCTTTATTATCTTAATTTTCCTTCATTTTTCCTCTAATATCCTTCTCGTGAAAATATATGTCTCTTGGCTTTCCTTTTCTCCTATTTTCCTTTATTTTCGTAAATAAAATGCCAATTAATGGCTCTTTGCCTTGGCTAATTCATTTGCCAATTTCCTTAGCCATTAATAAATTGAAAGTGATGCCCACTATAGTGATTTGCTCAACATTTAGCTTGGAACACTTCTCCCATGATATTGGTCTTATTTTGACTTTATTAACCTTTATTATATGAAGTTTAACCCAAGGTTGTTAAAAGGCTTCACCAAAACCCTATCCTACAAGCCATTGAGCTCATTTACAAACTAATTGAGTCTAAAACCCTCAAACTCATCAAAATTTTCCTCACCACCAATTTCTTCAATTTTAATGGAGTCTACTATGAGAAACCTGAGTGCACAACCATTGGTTCCTCCCTTTCCCTTATTGTTGCCAACATTTTCATAGAGCACTCTGAAACCTTATCCCTTAAAATCTTCCACTTAAAACCTATGTTTTGGAAGCTCTTTGTCCATGATACCTTTTCTATTTGGTACCTTGGTATGTTAGAACTTAGAACCTTTCTTTGCCATCTTATTCACTTTCCTTACAACTTCCAATTCAATATGGAGCTTCAGTCCAAACAATCCCTCCCTTTCTTAGCATCCTTGTCTCTCACCATCCCGATAACCCACCAACTCTATCATAAGAAGACTCATACTAATATGTACATTCATTCTAACTCTCACCATAATCATATTCAAAAATATGTTGTTCTTAAAAACCTTGCTACTCGTGCCTTTCATATTTCTCCTCTCAATCATTTTCCAATGAAAAAAACATATCACCAAATCCCTTAAATATAATGGTTACTGCTTGTCCTAGATCAAAAAATAATTCCATTATGCTCTCCAATTTAATCTTAAAAGCCTTGGAATCAATCCACCCTTATCCAAAGTCTCCCTTCCCTATACTAAGGGAATTACCGATCATATTTCCAAAATCCTTTATAAAAGGAACCTCAAAACCTTATTCAAACCTGAAAAAACCCTTAGTAATCTCTTCAGCTTGGCCAAAGACAAGAATGTCCCCATTCTTGGCCTCAGAATATATGAGATCCCTTTCTCCGATGGAATTTCCTACATAAGATAAATAGGAAGATCCTTCAAAGCCCGACTTAAAGAGCATATGAAAGACACCTACCATAATTGAATCACTAAATCCACTCTCGATGAACACTCCCACAATACTAAGCATTTAATTTGTTTTGTGAAACCAAAATCTTCACCTCTACCTCTTTCCACTCAAACCACATCATTAGGGGGGCTGTAGAAATTGAAAAACACCCTAACAACTTTAATAGATAAGATGGATAAAAATTAACCCATTCTTGGAAACCCACTATTCTTTTTTTCTCCATTAATCCTAATCATCTTAACTGTGATGTTAAGCATAACCATTCTCACTTGCCCTCTCCCTTCACCTTTCACTTGGCCCTCTTTGTTACCTTATCCCCAACCCTTTGTTTGTGCCTATTCTCTTTCCCCTTCCCACACCCCCTTTTTTATTAATCATTCCTCTTAAAAACTTTTAATATATACTTTGTTAATTATCTAATTTTAACCTTAACTCTATTCTTAATTCTTCATTAATTTAAATTTAATTAAATACTATTTTAAATTCTTCTTTGCTTTTAATTGTTATTTAATTTTAATCTAATTAAATACTTTTTTTTATTCTATTTTTGTAACTCTTTAATTCTATTTTATATTATCCTAACCTAATTTAATCATATTGTTATATTACATTAATCAAATTTTTTTTAATGACCTTCTCTACTTGTTGGGGTTTTTAGCTGGAATGTGGAAAAAATTATGGTCAAATCTTGATTTGTATGGTTTAAATTGGCTTTTTGATTGCATCCATGAATCTAGCACCCTTAAAAAAATGGACAATTAGATTGTGAAATGTCCACCCCTCAAACTTGTGATTCCAATGAATGAAACAAAACTACACATGGATGCAAAAAATGAATATCTACCTCAATGCCTATCCCAAAATTAGCAAGGAGCTAAAGAATTTTGTTATGGAGCAATTTCATAAATGGATCTGGGGAAAAGAGTTGGGTAAAAATAAGAAGTACTACATTGAGGAATTCAACCTTATGTGTGATCTACAACAAATGAGCTACCTCAATGCCTATCCCAAAAATAGCAAGGAGCTAAAGAATTTTCTTATGGAGAAGTTTCATAAATAGGTATGGGGAAAAGAGTTGGGTAGAAAGAAGTACTACATTGAGGAATTCAATCTTATCTGTGATCTACAACAAAAAGAGTTCATTGGAGCTAACATTCTATGGAGGGAAAAGTTTCTTATTGCTCCATTAAGGACCAACTCGCATCAACTCCAGTGTAAAACAAGAAGATGGAAAAGGCCTAAAGAAGCTTGCAAAGAATGAGTGTGTACATTTTGTACGTCAAAGGGAGCGCAATCAGAAAAACATTTCATTTTGGAATGTGATTAATTCAAAAGCATCAGAGAAATTTATGGGAATATGTTAGCATCAATTTTTTGGCATTTCCTTTGAGGTGATTGTTGAAAGGTTGGGCCAGCTCATTATCAATTTGAATAAGAAAATGATTGAATTGGAAAAGACCAAAAGCAAGGAACCAATTGTCCCATAGACTATTTTAGTCTTGTGGATGTTAAAATATCATTTCATTTCATTGTCCAATTCTAGACAAATTAGACCACAAAATAGGCTGAAAATCATTCCAAAAAATGTAACAAATAGCCAATGCTATCTTTAAATTTTATTTTATTAAAACTTATTATTATTATAATATTAATTTAATAATTTAAAATGAATATTTAAATATGTCCTCTCCAGTATTAAAATCAATTTGACGAAATTTATTATTGTATTAAATTGGCCCGTCAATCCATTTATTATATGTTTCTAACTCTTCTAACTTAACATAATTTTAAGGCATAGTCTAACTTATAGATGTAATAACATTTTTGACTGAATTCACCAAAATTCAACAATACTATTTCAAGATTTTTTGTTATTTAAAACACATTTTTGAATACAAAAATGGATTAAGCTCCCTGAAAACACCCCAGGGACTAGAATTATGCAGGTTAAACAATTTTAACTTAAATAATACTAATTTAATAACTAAAAATAAATATTTTACCATTTCCAATTTAATATTAAAATAAATTTGAACAAAATCATTATTTTATTATTTTACTAATTTGGTCATTCATCCCATTCATGGTGTTTTTCTAATTCTTTTAAATTAATATATTCTATTTACTCTAATTTAACCATAACCTTTCCCCAACCCCCAAAAAAATTAATAATTATTTATTGTTAATAGATATCAAATCAGCAATCTTCACATCCTCTCTATTTTCCTAACAATTTATCTCTCTCTATATGCTAGCAGTAAACACAATAACAATCGAACAACAATTAACACCACTATTCCCATACTCCAACTAAAACAAAGAGCACATTTCATATTTTTCTAATTCTTCTAATCTAATATAATTTTAATACTAATTTAATAATTTAAAATAAATATTTTATCATTTTCCACTTTAGTATTAAAATAAATTTGACCAAGTTCATTATTTTATTATTTTATTATTTTGGCGCTTCTTCCCATTTATTATATTATTCTAATTATTTTAATTAATATATTCTATTTATTCTGTTTTAACCATAACCTCTATTATATTCCATTTTATAATTAACAAATTATTAATTAGTGATGGATATCAAATCAACAACGTTCACATTCTCTCTATTTTCCTAACGGCCATATTTTATCTTGGAGTTGTCTTTAGTGAGACTTTTTGGACTTTTAGGTATTGGAATTTGCTGGAAAAATTTGAGGTGAAATCTTCATTTATTTTATTTAAAAAGGTCTTTTTACTGTATATATGGATTCAACACCCCGAAAAACCTTACGACACACTTCAATTGTGCACGGATTACCTATCAAGCTTGTCATTTCAATAAATTTCTATCGGAGTTTAGAGAAATAAGACCAGAAAACCCATCGAAAAAGCTTCCAAAAAGTCTCACTAAAGACAACTCATTTTATCTCTATCTTAATGATCATATTTTATAACTATCCTTTCTACTTTCCTAATGGTCATATTTTATTATTATGCTCCCTACTTTCCTAAGATTCATATTCTATTTTTATCTTATATATATTATTGGTTTAACACTCTTACTATTCATAGACTTCCACTAAAGCTAACAAATTGAAAACATTGTAATTTATTTTGAAGAGAGAATACTATCCATTGTAGTTAAACTTGATGTTTCATATATAAATCTCTCTATTCCATAAAACACATTAGATGCTAAATATCATTTTAATGATTAACTTAGTCTTCATTTGATATGCTTGTAAATATTTTAAATTTCAAGATGACTTGAACTTAGTCTTCTTTTGATATACTTTTAAATATTTTAAATTCAAGATGAGTTAGTGATATGATTATAAATATTTTGTTGATCGTATGCCTCAGAGTTTTTGGAGTGGCGATGGTGGGCGGGCTGCGCAGCCAGGGTTTCTGCGTATCAGCGTTTGTGACAGGTCTGGAACACCACAAACTCAAACTGGCAACATTGTTTCGAAAGGGGGAACTGCTGTCGGACTGGATGGGAGCAGAGGGATCCAGTGGGACCCCATCGTTTAAGCAGGTTATCCTGCAGAAACAGCAACAGAACATGAAAGAAGGAGTCAGAATAGAGGGATTGAACAGCACGATGCAGAACAGCAGGAAAAAAAAAGGATAAGACACCAATGATGTCTGACAAGACAGAAAATACCACAGAAGACAGGAATACAGAGAAGCAGAACCGTGCAGGAACTCAAGACAAAACAGATGCAAAGTCTCAGCCCTTAGAAAATGAGGACGAAGGACCGAAAGAAGACAAAGAGCCAAAAAACAAAAGCAAGGTCCAACCGAAGAAGGAGGGGGAGTCTAGCGCGAACCCCAACAGAACCCCGGTGAACAGCAGTGCATGTAAGCCAAAGAAAAAAGACAGCCTACGGGTGACAATCACTGACCCTGAAATCCAGGCCTATAGGGAGCACATGGATGAACATGCCATCATTTGTAAATTTATGGGAATCTGGCCATCTGAGAGGACTCTGTGCCAATGGATAAGACAGCAATGGAAGCCGAAAGGAGATGTGCAGTTACATCTGGGGGCCAAAGGATTCTTCACAGTAGTCTTTACAAGTCTAGAAGATAAAGACAGAGTGTTCGAAGGTGGCCCTTATTTCCTTGCAGCAACAGGCTTATATATGAGACCTTGGAAGCCGAACTTCGTCCCAGAAAAGGAATCCTTCACTCAAGTTCCGGTTTGGATCAGACTCTTCTCTCTCCCGATAGATTATTGGGGATTGAATGCCTTAAAGCAAATAGGGGATAAGCTAGGAACGTTTGTCAAAGCATCGGAGGCAACCATGCAGAAAATATATACCACCTATGCTAGAATCTGTGTGGAGCTGGATGTGTTAGGAGCACTACATGAAGGTTTGTCGCTGGAGTACAGGGGTGAGGAATACTTTCAAGCTTTAGACTATGAGAAAATACCTTTCAGATGTCGGAAATGCCATGAGCATGGACATCTGGTAAGGGACTGTCCATTAAACAGAAAGGAGGCGGAAGAAGACAAAACACAGAACAACAAAGACAAGAACAACTTTACCAAACCAAAGAACAGGCAGCGTGCCAATAGAAGAAGGAATACTAAACGAAACACAGGAAAAAACTACTTCAGTCACCCCTTTGAGATCCTAGACCTGGAGACCGATTCGGAGGAAAAGAAGAACACACCTAATGGGGAGGCAGGGCAAGAAGGACAGGAAAAACTTACAGGGGAAGGTACTGAGGAAGGAGCTTTCAATGGTGAAATCCACATGCAGGATAGAACAACAGAAACGGACGAAGAAACAAAGATGTTAACTAGTGAAGCAGGGAGTGAGGATTTGGAGCTCGAAGATACCTTAGCCATGGAAGGCATGGACCTCACGACGCTCGTAGAAATATGGAGAGCCAAAGGGATTGAAGCAGTACCGGAGGAAGAAATCAGGAAGGTCAATGACCTCTTCATAGCATGGCAGAAGGCAGTAATAGAGAAACAGAAGAACAAGTTAGGCATAATCAAAGGAAGCATCCCACACTACAAAGCAATACTGGGAAAAACCTCTGGCTCGAGGCACAAACGCCGTAGAGGCCGCAAGTCAAGCGGAGAACACTTGCAGGAGCTTGGGGAGATGTTGATCAACGCAGGTAAGATAAAGTAGCTAAGTGATTATCCGTCCTTCCCAAAAATTGTTTAAATATGAAGATTGTATCTTGGAACGCAAGAGGGATAAACGGCCAAGTCAAACAAAGGCTGTTGAAGAGGCAGATGCAAAAAAACAACCCGGATATGTTGTTTCTGCAAGAGACCAAATGCAACAGAGCTCTCATAGAAAAGCTACGAATTAAGTTAGGAAGAAATTTTGAAGTCTTAAAGATCGAAAGCAAAGGGCGAGAAGGAGGCTTAGCAACCATCTGGGACACAAGGAGATACCAGATCCTCACAGCTGAAGCAAGCAAGAACTACTTAGCACTGGTAGTGCAACCTACAGGTAATTCTACATCTTTCCTATGCATCAATGTCTATAGTCCTCATAAATTAGAAGACAAGACAAGTTTCCTAGCATCTTTAACCAATTTTATAGAAAGGCACCCTGATGCTAAGTTCATTTTGGGGGGAGATTTCAACATGATCACCTCCCTCGTGGAGAAAAAAGGAGGCCTCAGGAAACTAAACAGGGATGGGGAGGTCTTCATAAGTTTCATTGATAATGCAAGATTGGCAGATGTTTACCCTAAAAATGGTAAGTTTACTTGGAACAACCAAAGGGGGGGCGAAAGGTTAATATCCTCCAGATTGGATTGTTTCTTAGTCTCGGAGAGCTTAATATTAGATGGAACGGTAGTTGAGTCGAACATCCTCCCAAGTGGAGGGTCGGACCACTGGCCGATCTCTCTAGCTGTTGAGCTTCAGGGTACCCCCAGGAACAAACCCTTCAGGTTAAAAAAGTTCTGGATAGAACACCCTAACTTCCTTACTATGGTGGAAAAATGGTGGTCAGATCCTTTAGCTGAAGAAGGGTCCAAAATTTTCAATCTGCAAAAGAAACTAAAAAACATCAAAATGAGATTAAAGGACTGGAATAAAATAGTTTTTGGAAATATATTTCAGGAGAAAGCTATCATCGAAGACAAGCTCGAACAAATTCACAAGGATGGGGTGGCAGGGTGCAGAAATGAGGAAACCTGTGAAGAAGAAAAATACCTTACTCAACAAGGGCACAATAGATGTAAGCAGGAAGAATCCTTATGGAAGCAGAAATCAAGAGTCCTTTGGTTGAAGGAAGGGGAGGAAAATACCAAATTTTTCCACAGATCAGCCATGGACTACAGAAGTGCCAATAAAATCCTAGAACTAAAAAATAGTGAGGGTGAACTCCTTAGGAACCACAATGAGATATCAGCCTCACTAACGGATCACTTTAGCCTCATAGCGCAAGAACCAGAGATCAACAGAGAGGCAACCATCAAAGAAATAACTAATGCCATACCCAAATTAATCACAGAGGAGCAGAACTGGGCCCTAAGAAGAACAATCACTATGGAAGAGGTCGAGGAGGTAGTTAGGAGTATGCCCAGCGACAAAGCTCCTGGTCCGGATGGGTTCACCATTAACTTCTATAAAGCCTGCTGGAACATTGTAAAGCAAGACATATGGGAGATCGTGGAAGACTCAAGATGATCCAAAATGATCCTAAAATCTCTAAACTCAACCTTCATTTCTCTTGTACCCAAAGTGGAGGAAGCTAATACACCAGAAAAGTTCAGACCCATAGCCCTCTGCAATGTCATCTACAAGATCATATCAAAAGTCATAGCCAACAGGCTGAAGGTGATCCTTCCTGGCATCATCTAGCAAGAACAGTTTGGCTACGTGGAAGGAAGGCAGATTCTAGACAATATTTTTCTTGCCCAGGAGATGATTCACTCTCTTCATTCGCGGAAAGAAGCAGGAATGCTCATGCAGTTAGATCTTTCCAAAGCTTATGACAAGGTAAGTTGGTCTTACCTGGAAGCAGTTTTAGAGGCTTTTGGTTTTAGTAAACAATGGATCAAATGGGTTTTAGCCCTCATTAAATCTCCTAGATACTCTATCCTTGTGAATGGAGCCCCCTCTGTTCCCTTCAGCCCTTCCAGAGGCATCAGACAAGGGGACCCTCTATCCCCTTTCTTGTTTGTCATTCTAATGGAGGGCCTAAGCAGATTAATTGCAAAGAAAAAAGGAGAAGGTCAAATTAGAGGTCTGCAACCTATCAGATCCAGTCCAACCACTACTCATCAACAGTTTGTGGATGATACCATGTTACATGGTACCCCTACAATAAAATAAGCTTTGGCTTATAGAGACATTCTTAATCTTTTTAGCAAAGCTTCGGGAATGGAGATAAATTTTTCCAAATCCACCATATTCTTCTTCAACACGCATCAGGCTATCCAATCTCATCTATCTAGGCTACTGGGGTTTAAAATTGGCTCCTTACCTTCAAGATATCTTGGCACCCCCCTGACTCTCAAACTGTGGCAAAAGGTTCACTGGGAGAAAGTCCTAGCCAATATGGAGAGGAAATGCAGACATTGGACTAACAGGGCTCTGAATTTTGCAGGTAGATTAATTCTAACAAAAGCGGCCTTGCAGGCTATCCCTCAGTATATGCTTTCAATTTTGCCTGCTCCGAAAGGAATCCTAGATCAAATGAGAAGCATCCAGCGCTCCTTCTTATGGAGTGGAAACAGTGAAAAGAAGAAATGGTCGCTGATTGCCTGGCAGAAACTGTGTAAACCTAAGGATAGGGGGGGTCTGAACTTGGTTGATCCCTCAGTGGTTAACAAAATCTATGGAGCCAAAATATGGTGGAAGTGGATCTCGGACACGAGCCTACCTTGGGCCATTCTGTGGAAGGAAAAGTACATGCCAAATAGCTCCAATCTAGAACTAATAAGAATGCAGGACACCCCCAACGGATCACCAATATGGAATCATGCCCAAGCCAATAGAAGTATTGTCCAGGACTATAGCTTCTGGGAGATAACAAATGGAACTCAAGCACTCTTCTCGGAGGATGCCTGGCAGCAGTCCCCGAAACTGGATACCCCTCAACTCCAACCATTGAAGCAACACACTCAAAATGAGGGCAAATTCAGACTCAACCAATACTAGAACCCAACCAGTGAAGACCCGGAGTGGAGGGAATGGACTATATTCAACTCTACCCACAACGAAGACATTCAGGATACCATTCAAGATTTAAATCAACAAATCCTCAAAAGAAAAATTCGAATGGCTACTGAAAATGATAAGCTTAGATGGGGACCGAAAGGCAACGGTGATTTCTCCCTAAAAGAAGCAAGGAGCATCATAGAGAGGGAAGAACAGCCTGATACTATGCCCTGGACCGATAAAGTTTGGGACAGTCTTCAATGGCCGAAAATTAGAACTTTTCTATGGCTTCTTATGCAGAAGAAAACTCTAACATGGGAAAACTTATTGAAAAAAGGGTTCAGGGGACCTTCTAGATGTCCTATGTGCCTGAAGGAGGCGGAAACAATGAATCGTCTTTTTAATTCCTGTGATTGGGCGTCCCAGCTTTGGCACTGGATGGAAGAAATTCTGGAAGCGTCTGATCGGAACAGGGACTCCATTCAGGAGACCATCATCAACTGGAGGAGAAACTTTTCTAGAATTCGAAGAGTGGATAGTACATGGAAATGCAGCCCAGGCTTTATAGCATGGACAATATGGAAAGAGAGAAATCGAAGAATATTCACGGAGGAAGTCAGAAACATAGAATTTGCAAAAGATTCTATAACAATTAACATCAGACAGCTAATACAGGCAAAATGCAAAGCAGATTCGAATGAAAAACCCATGGATCAAGACTTACGCATATTAAAGAGGTTTCAATTGGAGGCCTCCAGCAATCAACCAACATGGGGAAATAGAGCACAACCCTCATCGCAAATTCATAGATAGCAACGCCCACCAGAGGGCGGCCTAAAATTGAATTTTGACGGGGCTTCGAGGGGCAACCCAGGCATAGCAGGTATTGGAGGCGCCATTCGGAATCAAGATGGAGACATAATCCATATTTATTGCAGGGCGCTGGGAGAATGCACAAACAATGAAGCAGAGTTTGCTGCGCTTGAGAAAGGATTAAAGATTCTAAGAACCATTAGATGAGGAAATGTCATAGTGGAGGGGGATTCTTCCTTGGCCATCTCGGCGGCTAAACGCCTTCAAGTAGGCACAAAAGCCAGTAAGGCCACCAAACATTGGAGGTTGGCTAAGGCAACTGAAAGTATAGCGGAGATGATAGTAGAAATGAGAGGCATAGTTTTCCAATCAGTAAGAAGAAAGGCGAATGGGTTGGCAGACTTTTTGGCAAACCACCGTGCTGACAACCTGAACATAATCACGAACAACTATTGGCAGGAGGTAGACTGCCCAATCCTCAAGGTGACATGTGCACAACTGGCAGAGAAGGATTCAAACCAAGCCGATCCAACCTAGCTGGTGACGGCTTCGGGTTACGGTACCGGAATTTTGATGAAACCGGTAAAAGCAGTAATAATCACCAAAGCAACAGAATGACAGGACTTCTCGGGAGGTGTATCTCCTGGCGGCGGCAGGCCAGCGAAACGATTGATCATTACAGATCGAGCCACAGCACTTATAGCATCAGCAATATCAAAATCAAGACACTTGGAAGGGATCCGTATAGAAAGACATCAATAACATTTATGTTGATTACAAAAGAGGCGGGGTGGATCGAGGCACAACGTATGAAGAACCGATATGCAGGCAAACAGGATATGTCAGATACAACTATCAACCATAGCAACCGATCAAACGTACAGAACACCTGGCATAATGCTAAATGGATTATGAGCAGCCACTGTCAATCTAATTCGACCTGCAACGGCCTTGCTTGTTTGAACCTCAATCAAATTTATTGCAATAGTACTCCCACCTACAGCGGGATTAAGGCTAAACTCAGGAGGGTTCACAAACGAAAACACTATAAAGCAGAGGGTATTTTCCTTGTTTTCTCCACAGCTTCTCATATTAGTGTCGAGCACGCATCCATGAACAGTAATTGCATTAGCAGGGAGGAGCATAGAGAGACAAATATGGACGTGGGAGGATGTCGCTGTGCTGCTGCAAATCAGGACCTCCTAGAGGCGAAGAGAGGCTATGAGACCCGTGCAGCAACTAAGAACAAGTGCAAGGTTGCTGAATTGGAGGCTAAGGTTAAGCAGGCGGAAGAAGGGTGCACGGAGGAGGAGATTACACAGGAGGTGGATTGGTTGAAGGATCCGGGAACCCCCTCGAAAAGGGCTACTCAGTTTGTTAGAACAAAGGCAGAGAGTTGGCGAACCAAGATGCTCATCGCCAAAGCTCTGGAATCAATCGAGAAGGAGAAGCAGCACATCGTGACTGAAGTGAACCTCACGGAGGCTCAGATGGCAAAAGTAATTGACTACAACAACTTGCTTGATGGCCGAATCACCACTGTGCATGAATCCATTCAAACAGTGAACAAGAAGCTCACTCTGCTCATTAGGCTTCTGAGAGATACTGTCAACCCAACTCCGGGCACTCCGCAGCCAGCCACAACTAAGGTGCAGGAGAACGAATCTTTGGTAGCCGTGCAAGCAAGGATGGACAGTCACATGGGGCAGATGGGTCTCGACACCATCAGTCAAATGGACAAGTTTATCTAGGGCAGTCCCTTTTGTTGTTTACTCTGGCTTTATCTATGTTTCGGCCTAAGTCTGTCTATGTTAATGTCATGAAATGTAATGTCTCGGTAGTCTCGGTTTATAGGAACAAGCTTAGCTCGAGCCACCTGCGAGGTGTGCTTTTTGCAGTTTCTTTTTCTGAACTCTCTCAGCGGGTGATTGGTTATGGCTCATTGTTCAACCCTACTTTCGATCCTTTGTTATATAATATAAACTTCTGACTTACAAAAAAGGATTATAAATATTTTGTTTTTTCACATGTATTTTTGTGCTTTTATTTTTCCTCTTTATTCCCTATTTTTATAGCTCAGTATTTTTATGGCTGAGAAAAGAGTTATTTTTATGGCTGAGAAAAGAGTTAGCAGTGACCTGTCATGGCTATCATTATATATGTGAGTAAGTTACCGGTAACAGGAGGAAGAAAATCAGCCTGGAATACCCACTATGCTTCGCTTTGCTACTTTTCAACCTTTCAACAAACTATGGATTCCCATATATCCATAATGGATAACAACTCAATGTCTGGTGGGGTATGGTCTGCTGGTAATGTCAGGTAGGTAATGAATATATTCCGTGCTCAGGTTGATATGGATCACTTCTCATCTCCGTTCTCTCGCCTAAGGAGGAGCACCTATGAAAATGGACAAGGTCAACGTCTTTATGCGATAGCGATATGGTACATTGGATTGGGTTATTCCCAGGAATATATATCTTTCTTATTTTTAGTGGTAGCTATAGGTTGTTCATGAGGAGGTTAAGGTTATATGATTTTAGCCTAATTAGATTATATGATTTTAGGCTATTATTGTTAAGGTTATAGCCGTGGTTATGACCATGGCCAGGTTGTGCAATAGCTTTAGCAATTATGGTTCCGGAGGAGGTATCATACCCTGTAACCTGGGAATTTTTGACCGTTGCAATCCTGGCCTACCGCGTAGAAGATTTCACTTGTAGAACCTGGCCATGAATAGACTATGTATCTTATTCTTATCCTCTTATCTCATTTTTAGGTTAAAATTATATAAGGCATAGAAAATATTAGAAAATGTTTACAACCACATATTTCTCTGGTTCTATTATTTAGTATAGAATGCTAAATATTGGTAATTATAACATTGAACATCAAGTTTAGTATCCTTTGGAATGCTTGGAAACTGACACTCAGTAAAAGTCTGGCAATAATGGTCGTTATTGTATTTACTAGTTACGAATTAAAAACTGTCTAGATATTAATAAATGTGTTATATTTACCGGGTGGAAGTGAATGTTGGAGATGAGTCATTCTTCTCTGGTAATTAGGAGTCAGGTAAATTTTTCTTAAAGTTAGAAGGTAAATTTTGAATTGTTTCTTCTATGCCAGAAACATTGACAACATCACGAAGCGACAGATGGCCTATCGGTGGCGCTGAATTGGTATCCCGTTCTAGTGGCATTCTATCTCATTTTAATATTTTTTTTTCATTAAAAAAATGTGAAGATACATAATCAGAAATGCAGATAATCACCAGAAGAAAGAGATATACCAACGTTAACATCTTAAAATAAGTAAGAACTCCCAGAACGGGAATACCGATCATTTTCTTTTACCTTGACAAAAGATTCTTAAACTTCTTTATATATTGTTATTAAATGTCATGCATCGAAGGAAATTCAATAAGATGCACATCATTTATATTTATAAATTGAAAGTTTAAATATATGAATGGCAAGTTTCAAAGTTTAAATATTTTCATCCATAATGCTATAAGCATTATAAATATATTTACAAGCAAAAATAATCTTTTAGTAAAGTAAATATTGATGAAAAAAAATTAATGCTAAAGTTGATAAAAACAAAAATCTTATCTTACTCAAAAGACATTAATAACTTTGTTCTAAGAAGTTTAAGAAGTTTTAAAATGAAAAGTGAGGAACATAACATTTCTTATCTATCTTTATTTTGGAAGTTTAATGGTCTACAAATTCTTTCACATATTTTTATGTGGAATGTTCAAGATATTTCTATAGTCAAAACTAGTATTATATGTGAACATTGTCTTTCTCTCAAACTAAGGTATATAAATTTGTTAAATATATTATTTTCAAAACTTTATTTTATCAAAGATATTAATAATCTTCTTATAAGAAGTCCTAAAATGAAAAATAATGAGTACAACCCACTATTTCCCTTTTCACTCTTGAAGATCACTTCTCTAAAAAAATTATTTCAGATATTCTTCATCTTGAATGTTCAATATCCTTCCTCAGTCAAGCAACTAACACTATATGTGAACAGTCTCCCTCAAACTAAAATATATAAATTTGTTAAATATAGCATGTTTAATATTAGGAACATTAAATTGTATTGCAAATTTCCGTAAATTATTGAAAATAAGATTAGTAATTTAAGAAATAATTTATTTTTAATAGAGTTTTTTTAGTATGATTATAATTGGGATGTTTTGGTTTAAAAAAATCATAATTTTTATTTTTTATTTTTTTTCTTTTATGTTTTGTACTTGTAAGGTTACATGGTGGTCATGTTCAAGAATAACACCCAAACAAGGCGGGGAAATTAATTGGTGGCATAGCATCTAAGAGTACCTTAACAACAAACTGGATGACTAAAGTTACATGATGGTCATGTTCAAGAATAACACTCAAACAAGGCCGGAAAATTAATTGGTGACATAGCATCCTTAACAACACACTCGATGACGGTCTATGACGGTTTATCCCGTGGACAAGGCCATAACTTCTTCAATATTAATAAGTTTTTATTTTATGATCCTACTATAGAAACTACATCATTATTCTATTTTTATGGAATTTGGCTTATTGCAATCTTGTTCTAAAATATTGACAAAAGTGTTTGTGAAGAATTTTAATGAGCAATTTGAGGCCCCAAATTGAAGTGGGTATAACTTCTATAATACTTATTAGAATCATTATTAGAACTGAAATTATAAAATACCATGACCACTATACTTCTTATAGAAATGGTCTTGCTAAATTTTGATTAATAAATTGAACATTAATCACAACATAAAAAAATTTCATGTGGGGTTTAAGTTAGAAACAAAAATATTTGTAACATATGTTATATTTCTCAAAATAAATAGCATGAACCCAATACTTATTGAAATTTGATGAATTGAGTTTTATAATATCATCATTCAAACATAAAGGCAGGCTTCCTAGATATTAACTTTGTGAATTTTCATCCTTAGGGATATTATGAAATACAATTAAACAAGTATTAGTAATCAACAATATTTAATCCTTTAAAACCCTAAATCTATATGCAATCAAAGAGAAAAGACAATATAGTGTTGCAATAAGTGTTATCGTTCAACGAAAGTTTATATGTATTAAACATATTTGAAACCACTAATTTGCGACAATGCATATAAGAAAAAACATCGATTATCTTCTTGAATTATAATGTTGAATTTCTTATTACATAACCATCCTTAACTCATGTCAAATAAGAAAAATATCTATGTGTGGAAATTACAAACCATGAACATAGATGGTTGAAAATTAAATCTATAATTCACACACGTATTGTATAGTTAAAAAATTCATTGATATGCATAAGATGAAGTTTGTGTACCTAACATAACCTTATCAACAGGCTAATACAGTGCATGAGTTCTCCAAAACCTTTCTAGGGAAAACTAAGAAAATCCTAGCTTAACCAAGGAGCTCTAACAAGAAAGAACCACTCAAGTGGGTTCTACCTCTTTCAATTTTTCTCTTCTTCACTACGTGCAACCTAGGGTTTCATATGAAAAATGTGATATCCATATATCTAAAGGATGAGTCCCTAATCTTAGGCTTCAAAATACTACAAGAAAACTAAGAAACCCTAGTTATTGTGAGAAACTGAGAAACAATACAAATGAATATGAGAGAGAGAGAGAGGTGACTATTGCAATCTTACAGTCACATCTCTAATATAAGATATAAAAGTACGACTAGTGAGTGAAGGATTCCCTCCTCTCTCTATAAATGATCTGTAATTGGAACTTGAAGGTAATATACAAATTGCAAGTGAGATTTGTATGTATTTTGGGTATTGGATCAAGTTACTAATCACATAAACAAATGATTTTTAATCTTAGTTAATAGCCAAAATGGAGAAAAAATAACATATTAGAAACACATAACAACAAACAAAATAAAGAAGTTCACCCCTCTAATAGGCTACATCTCCTCGTCTAGCTTCCAATGCAGGGTCTCTTTCATTAAGTGCTCAAATTTTTGTTTTCATGTCTTTAAAATTATCAGAATGCAAAAACAATATCTCCAATTAATCCATAACTGTCAAAACCTCCCATCTAAGTTCTTTTTGCACCTCATTTGACCAAAAATTGAGAAAGTTATGCTTGCTACAAGCTTTTCCCAATTTTCATACCTAGTCATCCTACAATTCGGCCCAAACCTCACTTGAGCACCCCAAACCCGAAACCAACGTTCAAGCCTGACCTACAATTCTGTCTAACAATTGAAATTATTGGGCTATTAAAGTGTCCATTAACTCCTAGTTCCAGAAAACGTGGTCATATGGGAACCATGTGGCCAGGGGTTGGGGCTAACTAGCCGAGCCCCCAACTAACTACCACAGGTCACATTGGACAACGCAAAATGCGGGGTGTGGTACCAAATGAGCATGCCATTTCCTTAAATATAATTGCTGGTCACGTGAGGCCATGTGGGCTGGGGCTGTGTTACATGTCAATTTTTCTCCATGACACTTAATCAGTTTATGGGTGTTTCTACTATTCGAGAACATGTTTGAACCAACTCGGTCAGAAGTCAAACAACCCAAAATATTTTGAAGTACGTGAGAAATTTGGGCAAACCCGTTGTCACACCTAGTTAAGTTACACATGTGTTAATTTTTCTAGAGTTTCCCATGCATTTGCTAAAATTAACTTTGATAACAGCGTAGAGTTGCACTCTCTCTGCCATTATAAACTTTCGCAAGTGAATTCAAGAAAGCAAAAATAAAAAGTACATTCCAGAAACATAGTTGGTTGAATATTTTGCAACTAAAAGCTTCCAAGTGATGCCTATTCAAACTATAACCCTCAGGTGATGCCTCTTAATCCCTTTTCTCATGGAATCCTAATCCCTCAATGAAGGAGTCTCATCCTCCTCTTTTGGATTTGAAACTTCTTCCTCTTGGCCTATAAATTGACTAGAGGGTAGAGGGGTTGTAGAGGTCAGAACTCAGGGAAGACAAACTTATGCTATTGGTTTGATATTGGAAAGATTGTCATCTAAGGATGAGATTGAAGGCATTTGGGAGCAACCTCGCGCATCAAGGCAAAGGTTGTAAGGATCCTCTTGATATTTGATTAATACAAATGAACACTTTCTCCATTGATTTGTCTTATTGAAATAATGAATGTTTTATAATTGTTTATAATGTTTATTAAGGAAAATTCAATTCCTAATTTCCTTTATCACTACGTTAAGTTGTTGGATTATTATATTGCATGTTCTTTTCATCCTCTTATGGTCGATGCTTGCAGGCCTTATCAAGCATTGAATAGTTGCATCGAATGACAACAAGTTATTTTCATTGAGAATTTCGTGAAATACGTAAGAGGTTCATCCATTAGCTTTTAATTCTTATAATTCAAACAAGTTCAACTTAGGGAAAGGGTTAGTTCAATTGTTTTGCTTGTTTCTAGTTTCCATCAAGGATCTACGGAGATCTCTCTTTTCCATAAGACTGATTTCTTTGGTGTAACAAATTGGGAACACAACTAGGGATACACTCTGTTCTCATATTTTTCCTTAGTTTTTCTTTATGATTCTTTTGATCTATCCATACCTGAGTGTTTATAAATTAATGACCTTTCAGACCTGTGTTGTTAATTCTTTGAATTTTTATTTTTTCTTGAATTTTTTACCCCTGTGTTGTTTTCGTTTGCTAACAGAGTGCAGTTATGCCCTACCTTATCCTTACCAACAGGGCAAATGTGCTATGTTTTGCACTACTTACTCGCGGAGGCCTTGAGAATTTTTGAAAATATAGCTTTAGCTTCAACCCAAACCTGAGTTTATTTTTCTGGAAGGTCATTATCTTTTTTTAGACTGTCTTGTGTCTCTTCTGAACTCATTTGATTGCTTTTGCCTTGTTGATTTGTTGATTGATCAAAACAAGATAGGTTGTCCTTTTGTTTATGATATTCTTATTTTTTTTTTTCAAATACACCAGTTAAGCCTTAGTTTTTGCTTATTTGTGAAGGAGTTGTGATCATTTTTGCTTGATAAAGAAAAGTCTTGCTTTCATCTTTGAAATTTCTCACAATTACAATGTTATTATCATTAAATCAAAGTATTCATAGGGAAAATGTGTGTTCTCCAATTCTCTTGATTTATTTATGTGTGTTTGAAGGTTTTGAGTGATAAGATATAAAGAGTATTTTGGCTTATTTGACATTTAGGGAAATCTATAATTTGTCTTGTTTCCTACATTTTTATACATTAAAGTGAAATTGGTTGCTTTAGAAAAATTGGAAAAGTTGAGTTTTTACATTTCATTTTGAAAAATCAAAGAAGACTTTCTTTTCTCTAAATAGGATTTCATGAAATTTGAAAGTTCTTATTGCATTTTTTAGTGCATTAAGATTTAGAGTCGTTTCATAACATCAAAAGTTTCACCTTCATCACCTTTTGAGTAAAGAAGAACTTAATAATACAGTGTTAATTAAAATTCATCTAGAATTTTACATTTTTTCTGGCTCTTTCCACCTACAACATCTTAATTGTAGGGCTTTGGAATAGGGAAGGAAGTAAACTTTCCAAATCTACAAATGAACAATAAAATCTTGAGTTAGGGATAGAGAATCCAATTATTTCCTTTTTTCTCTCGGAAGCTCTTCTTGTACATGAGTTCAACACGCGATCGTGCCGCATCTAGTGAAGCGGTCATACCCATTTCATTGGCCTAGATATAGTGATTTGGATGTATTACAATGATACTGAAAGGTATTTGGGATCACTTTAAAGTAAACCTCCAATTGATCATGTGGAGGAGCCTTCAAGGGGATTAAGCTTGTTACTTTGCCCTTGCGTGTACGTTCGATCTGCGACTGTGCCCCCAGGTAAAATCATTGTATTTGGTGAGCTTAGTGATTATAATCCTAGGGCTCTACCTAAGTTCACGACAGAGGGAAGGTCCTGTTGTACCTGGAATAGATGTTGACTAGACTCACTTAGATTATTTGGAGGGTAATCTTTAGTTGACATGGTTTATTGGAGAGTTACTTGCACCATAGCATTTCATTAAGATTGTCAGGGTAACTAGCTCCAAACACTCATTTCTATAAATATTTTCACCTGGATCAATGCAGCATTGGATTTCATCACCAACTAGTAATTATTGATCTATGTGAAGAGTTAGTTTGTATGGTTTGAACTCTTAACTTTTTAGCATTTGTTACATTCTCTCTTGTTTTTTTTACTTTTTAGAGACTTTAGGTGTAATTTAGATATTGTGTAATTTATCAATTGAAAATTTTTCATTGTGGCAAAATTTCCAAGACAATCACGTAGGATACTCGAGGACTCCCTTGAGTATACACCGAGTCAGTTAGAAAAGATAAAAGCCAAAAAATCTAAATCATCGGGATCCAGAACTACAACATCAGCTAAAACTTCTACTATTATAGACTCTGATGTAAGAGGAATTGAAGTTAATCACCTGATAACATATACTATTTTATCCCTTGAAGTGACATAAACTGAATTTGATCAAACTCAGAAATTAACATCACACTAAGAAGGAATTGATTTACAAATTACTAAACTCATTCAAACTGAATTAGATACTGGAGACCTTTTAGATACAAATCCCTTTTCTAAACCAGAGATTGATGAACCTGAGTCAGATATTTATGAAAATGAGACTTCTACACCTGGTACAATGCATATTTGAGATCCTCTACATTCACCAGATTTGAAACTTATTATTACTGATATCCTCCCTCCTCATCTCATCAGCATTGAAGAGCTCATTTCCAATGACAAGGAAGAACTAATAGTTCTACCAGTGAACCTACAGATCTATCAAAGCTTTTGTTTAGATCTCTTCACCGTGACCCTTAGTATTTCACACCCTTGAAATTTTTAAGAAGGGATTCCACAATACTCCACCCCTCCTTATTCTAACGTACCAAGTTTCAACTGGTGTATGATGCCTTCTAGAAGTACCTCATCAGACACATCTATGTTTTCTACTTCTCCAAAGTCAACATTATATGGTGGTTTCCTACCGCCTAGATATCACTCTCTTGCTAGAGCTTATTTAGGAGATTCATCCTAAAACTTGTCTTCAAACATGTCAATTGGTATAATTAATTCTACCAATGAAGGTTTCACATCTGAACAATTTATTAATTTGATTTCTGGTAATATTAGCAATCCCAAAACTAATCCAATAGGTGTTTATTACCCACCTCGGGGAAAACCATCATATCCTCCACCCAGAGGTTGACCTTTAGGTTGATCTTACCCTATAGCTAGGGTGAAACCCTTTGCCATAAATTATCTCAATTATTTTCAAATTCATCAAACCAGTTTTGGTTAACTTTTTATGCATCAACCCAACATTGGAATGCCTTA
>APFE031722818.1:27225-67860 GCA_000404065.3 Pinus taeda
CACAAACATACTAAAAATAATGCATAAACTATAGAAAATGACGGATTTGAACAAGGGCTGAACAATGAAAATTAGGCCAAATGAGCCCAAATTGTTACCAATTTTGGGGCTCATCACTTAGGTCCAGCCTTTCCTTTTTTTTTTTTCCACTGGAAAAAACCGTAATTTTTCATTATATGGAAAAATTACATATTGTAGATGCTTTACGCATATGCGGTTCCCACTGTATATATGCCAGTGTTCCATATTTACAAATATATTGTGCATTGCACTATGGATTCAAACAAAATTTTACACTGTTTACAGCTTGTCATAGGGCTGTTTACAAAACACAGTATATAATATTTACACTGTCTGTTCATCATATATATGCATTTACTGCCGATCAAGAAACAAAAAGCTGTGTAGTATGTTAAGATCCTGGAGCGAGCTGATATCCTGGGTCTATGTAAGGCCGGTGAAAGTATCTGAATTCATTCTGTTCTTTCACCTCTGTGACCTCCCATATGCCTCTGTCCATCAGCGCGGCCTCCTTGGATAATTTGTCAGCGAGTCCATTATGTTCCCTGTATATGTGAGAACAAGTGATGTTATTAAATGCAACCTTGAACACAATAACTTCATCTAGAATAGTGCTGAGTGTGTGGATGTGACATTCAGATGTGCCATTGAACCAGTTGATAACAATTTTCGAATCCCCAAATATGTTGATTCTGGTGCAGTGGTGATGCAATGCAAAATGTAGAAGATGTCGAAGAGTAATCAGCTCTGCGAAGTTATTTGTCCCCGGACCCAGCCCAGTTTTTACTGAATAATGGTGAAGATCATTTTTATACATCTTGAAACCTCCCCCACAACTCTGTTGGTTTGCTGCCCCATCAAAAAAAGCCCAAGGGGTATTTTTGTCGATGCATGGGGGAGGCTGGGGATGTCGAGTCCTTGGGGGCTGCAGGTCGGGAAGCTCTTTAAAGGCTGCGGAGATTGCAGCTTCAATCAGCGGCCAAGCAATAGATTTGTCTTCGAAGATTTTCCGATTCCGAGCCTTCCACGTCTGCCAGGCGACCAGGATTGGAAGGATAGTTAGCTTTGCTCCCTTGTGATTATTAACCCAATTTTCCCAAGATTCAATCATGTTCGCTCCTTCCCAGTTGCCAGTGAAAGAGGGGTTATGAGAGAGGGATCACCAAAGGTCCTGGGAGGCATTGCATCTAAGAAAAAGGTGCTCGGTGGTTTCAGATGCCGCTTTGCACATTACGCACCATGAGGGCCCATGAATTGATCTGCGCATTAGATGCTCCCCTGTCGGAATCCTATCCCGCAATGCACACCAAAAGAACAGTTTTGCTCGGGGCGGGGCAGTTAATTTCCATATGCCTTGACTCCAGGAAGGGATATGATCTGGCTTTTTGTGATCACAGAGAGATATGTATCCAGCTTTTGGGGAGTATTTGCCATTTTCGGCCTGACTCCATATTAGTTCATCAATTCCATCCCTTATTCTGATGTGTGACTCGGTTAGAGCGGCACAGTAATCCTGCCATTCCTGGTGCCATCTGTGTGGCAAGTTCAATTGTCGTGCCGGCATCCAAGCCTGATGAAAGATCCCCGAATTTGCATGATCAGCAGCTTGTGCAATGACTTTAATGTCCCGGGAGTGTAGGTACTATATAAGGTCAGGTGATAAGGTGTGTCTTCCTCCACTGCCGATCCATGGATCCAACCCAATCCTCGCCAATGATCCGTCATTTATTCTCCAGACTAGGTTGTCCCTTATTAGTGGCAGGGAGAAAAGTAAGGCTTTCCAAACCGATGATATTCCAGATCTGTTCCAATTTGGTAGCCTTATCCAGTCCAGGATATTCTGAGGCCAGATGTATTTATGATATGATAAACGGGCCCATAAGTTTTGGCTTGTTAGTAGCGACCAGCCCATTTTAGCTGCCAAAGCTTTTGCAAAAGTGGGGAAGTCCTTTAGGCCCCAACCTCCCCATCTTTTTGGGAGAGCAATCTTATGCCAACCAATCCAAGCAAATATGGCTTGTCCTGACTTCCTGCCCATAAATATCTGTTGCAAATTTGTTGGTGACGAGCGAGGATATTCCTGGGGATCCAAGCTAGTGCCATCCAGAAGACTGGGGTTGCTTCCAGCACAGATTTAATGAGGACTAACCGCCCAACCCTGGAGAGATATCTGTGACTCCAACAGTTTAGCCTTTTCTCCACCTTGTTTACTAACCAGACCCAATCTGCAATTCGATGGCTATTTGGCTTAAGCCTGAACCCCAAATATTTAAGGCCCCTGTCCAGAGGATGAATGGTAAAGGGAAACGCTTGATGAGCAGCTTGTTCTTCATTTGCCGAGGTTTTGGCACAAGTAATCGTAAATTTTTGCTGGTTTACCATCATGCCTGTGGCCTTCATGAATAGTTGGAGGATTCGAGAAAAGGTTAGTGAATCCCGGATGCTTCCATCCACAAGGATGAGGACATCATCTACAAAGAGGAGATGTGTAAGATAGCACTCATCTGTGATTCTGAGTCCACTGAGGGCTCCCTCTCTTTTGGCAGTAATGACCAATCGGCTCAACCCTTCCATGACCAAGAGAAAAAGGAGAGGGGAGAGAGGGCACCCCTGTCGAAGACCCCTTTCATAATGAAAGAAATGGGAGGCCAATCCATTGATGAGCACACTGAAGGTAGGGGTCATAATGCAGGCTATGATCCAATTGATAAGGGCCAGAGGAAAACCCAGATGGATGAGAAGCATTTTTATGTAAAGCCAACTAACCCGATCAAATGCTTTGGATAGATCAATCTTGAGGAGAATGCATTTCAGGTGTTTGGACCAAATAGAATGCAGGGCCTCTTGAGCAGATCCAATGGCTTCATGAATTTGTCTGTCTTCTAGAAAAGCAAATTGCTGGGGGGCAATGTGCTTGGATAGTATGGGCCTGAGACGGTTGGCAATGATCTTGGAGATGATTTTGTAGAGGCAATTACACAGGGAGATAGGGCGGTAATTGTCGAAAGAGGAAGGAGAGTCTGACTTGGGGATGAGGGCAATGAATGTAGAGTTGATTGCATGATATATGCAGCCCGATGATCTGCTTTCCTCCACCACCCTTAGCAAATCCTGGCCCAAGAGTTCAAAGAAGGTTAGGTAGAACTCGATGGTCCATCCATCCGGGCCAGGGCTTTTATCTTTTTTGAACCATTTTAGAGTGCCCTCCAATTCCCCCATGGTGACCGGTGTAGTGAGCTCTTCCGAATCTTCCTCATTCACAAATCTGGGGAAATGGCTTGCCAGGTTGATAATTTCAGCCAGATTTGTTCCAAGCGGAGATCTGTATATGCTTCTGAAGTGGTTTGTACCTAGTTGGGAGAGCTTGTTGAAGTTATTTGCGAGTCCCCCTTCAGGCATAGGGAGATTACATATTGTATTTGATACTTTCCTCCCTTTGGCATAGTTCTGAAAGAACTTTGTGTTTTCATTTCCAGCTTTCAGCCATATGGCTCTGCTTCTCAGTCTATTGGATTCTTCCCTTAATCTCAGGATGTTTGCTTTTTGGCTTTCCATCTCGATCAATCGCGCTTTCTCCTCCCCCGAGATAAACCCCAAGCTCCTATCATCCTGTAGAGAAAGAAGCTCAGCTTTGATGCTAGTGAGCAGTTCGGATTCCTTTCTGTTCTTTTCCTTTGCCCATTTGATGGTAATGTGTTTTAGCAAGGTGAGGTTGCTGCAGAAACCCCTTGCCAATGAGGCCTCTCTGTCAATGGGATGCGCCTTCCAAAAGTCATTGACCAATTTTATGAAATCCTGGTCCTGTATCCAAGAGTGGTTGAATTTATAAGGGGCTTTTGGCTTTGGGTGAGGACCAGCAATCTCCAGATATATAGGGGAGTGGTCAGATATGCCCCCTGATCCAACCCATTGCTTGTAGTGGTGGAGATGTTGTAGCAAAGGTTCCTTCATCAGAAATCTATCCAATCTGCGAGCTAGTGCTGCCGAGCCCACCCTTCTGTTCCTCCAAGTGGGCTGTGGTTTTTGCATGGGGACATCGATGAGATCTTTCTGATCCAAAATATTCCTCATGAAGTCTGTAATGGCATCCACTTGTGCCAGGTGCCCCCATGATTCACTGAACCCCAGAGAAAAATTTAGATCCCTTCCCAGGATAGTGTGGTTATGGGCCAGTAATGAGAAATTTAGGAAGCGTCTCCAAAAAGACTCCCTTTGCTGGCAAGGTCCATAAACATTCAAGATTCTGAGAAAATCCCCCAGCTCTGATGAGACGATGTCCAGACCCAAGAACCCCAAGCCACCCCATGCTGCTTCAATTCTGATAGTCCTAGGGTTGGTTCCAATAGCCAGACCCCCAGATCGACCGATGGCATCAGATGCCATGAATTTCCATTTTGGAGCCAGGGCCTGGAGGGAGTGGGTGACGATATCGGCCGGACCAAGAGTCTCCTGAAGTAGAATGATGTCATGTTGTTCTACCTCGAAGAGCCTCTGAAGGGCTAGTTTTTTGGGAGAGCTAGCCAAACCCCTGCAATTAAATGATAAGCACTTCATGGGGGAACCCTCCTTGGGGTAGGAATTGCTCTAAGGACCCCTTCTAAAGTGGATTGGCGACCGACTACTACCTCAGCCCCGGCTCGCCTGATAGCTTTTGAAAGTTCTGTTTTCCTGCCTCTAGTCACCATAGGTCCCGCCCCGGATTGAATGATGCCCAACCCTACCTGACTGCCTGGCAAGTCTGCTTTGTGAGGGCGGGCCGAAGAGCATAAGGGTGGGAGACTGAATTGCGAGGGGATGATTGAGAGGAATAAGAGGAGGATGGTGGGATGGTGGGCTGAACCGATGATATAGTCGGAGGAGGGGATGAAATGATGCAGTGTGCAGATGATACATGAGAAATGGAAGCATGTAATAATGATGCAGAATCAATAGAACATGGAGATAGGGAAAGAGATGTACCCGAGACTTGAGCAGCCTCAGCGGCTGCCCGAGCCCTGGTCATCCGCGGGGAAGAAGCTTTGAAACCCTCCGATCCAGTCTTCCGTGGAGTTGCTTGTGGAGTGCCCTGTGGGGAGGGGGGGGGGGGCCTGTGTCTGGCGAATTATAACTGGAGAGGCACCTCTGGACGGGATTGGAGTGATCCTGGGCGACTCCTCCGGTTTCTTATTGAGCGGGCAGTCCTTGTACAGGTGACCCACCTAATGGCACCGATTACAGCAGAAAGGGACTCCTTCGTAATCCAGAATCTGAATTCTGCTATATTTGCCCCAATGCAGAGTAATTTTTTCTTCCAATCCCTCTCTTGTGTCCAAATGAACGAGCACCCGAGCCAGCGTGCGCTTCTTGGATTCTACAAACGAGCGATCATGGTCCAGATATGTGCCAAGCGCATTTCCAATCCTGATAAGAACTTCCTCATTCCAATAATGAAGCGGTAGTCCCGGCAATCTAACCAACAGGGGACCAGCCCCAATCTGTTCACGCTCTGGATCGAAGAGAGGGCTCCACCTTTTAAGCAGGACAAGTGCCATTTCAATGTGCCAATATTTAGCCAGAACAAGATCCGTATATATTTCTTTCGCGAAATGCAGCGAGAACCATCCGCGGGGGAGAGCTTGTACCTCCGGTAATTCCTTTAGCAATCCCCCCCAGATCTCCTTAACCCAAAGTGTCAATCGGTTGACAGAGTATGCTCGCCCGCGCACATGTCCCACCAAAATGGTGCGAGCCATAACCGCAACCTCCCCAATGGCTTCTGTCTCTCCGAATCTGAGGTTAATGTCCTTTGATGTCGCCTTGATGCACCTGGACTTCAATTTTTTGGTGCGCGAAGCCGAGGGGTGATCAACAAAGGGGTTTTGTGATCCTTCCAGAGATGTGGATTTAGAAACCCTAACCTGAATTGTTGGAGTTTCGAAACAGCCGGACAGCCTGGTGCCAGATGCAGGGGTAGCTTGGGGCCCAGAGACAGGGACTTGCCCCGGCGGATTATGGAGAACAGAAGAGAGAGGCGGGTGAGGGTCGAAATTAATCTGGTGGGGTGAGAAGGTAGAGAGAATATGGAGGGTACCCGGGGACAGGGGAGGGGCTTCCAGACCCGCTGAGAGATCGGAGAAACTTGCGGAAGTCAAAGGTTCAGGGAAAAAATCAGGCAGCGAGACCACCGGCGAAGTGTCCTGCAGAAAGGAGACCATTTCCCCTGGAGTGCGAGCGACCGATACAATAAACTTAGGGTTTTCAAAGATGACCTGGTCTTCGAGAGGATCCGCGGTGTAATCCACGAGGTCGGTCTCCATGTGACCCTCCATCCTGCCGGCTTGGAACGGAAACGGACGCCTGTGAGACAAGGACGGCGGGGAAAGCGACGCGGAGGCAGAGCTTAACGGTCAGGGAGAATAACGGCAAGGAGATCAGCGAGTTAAACCCATTAGGCCCTGCGGTTCCATCAGTAACCCTAGACTAATCAACCGAGACCCGCGCGCTCCCGCAGACTCATTTTCCTCCGAAGAGGAGGACCCCCTTAGTCCAGCCTTTCCTTTTGATTTAGTCCCGGAATTATTTCTTTTCTTAGCATGAGAAGAAAAGGCAACAGGAGGACCTTTAGGCATGGGCATTTCTTGCTCTTCTCCCCTTGTTTCTTCTTGAATGCATCTAGCCATTAATTCCTTGAAACCAGGAATTACATTATTGTTCAGAAGAGTAGTCCTGAACACGTACCATTCGGATGGTAATCCTCCAAGAGTCGTGAGTGCCATTTCCCTGTCAGTAATAGCCTCCCCAATAGATAGGATATCGTTCTTAATCTCGGTTATTGTTAAGAAGTATACTTGCATACTCTCATCTTTGCCCTTCTTGATTTCCCTCAGCTTATTTCTAAGAAACAAAACTTGATTTGCATCATGAACTTTAAATAAACTCACCAGTCTATCGTAGATTTCCTTGGAGGTGTTCACGTTAGAGATGTGGACCACCAAATGCTTGTCGATAGAGTCCCGGATGATCTTCTGTTTTGACTTCCCCGGTTTTCCATTTGTTCCATGCAGCAGCGGATGCATTTGATGGAGGCTCAACAATATTGCCTTTTACATGGTCCAGCACTCCTTGATCTTCTAGGGTTAGATCGATAGACATCTTCCATCCGTGATAGTCAACTTTCTCACGAAGCTTGCCTTCGGCAAAGTGTTGAGGACCCCATAGTTCTTTTAAGATAGCCTCGCCAATCTTCTCTTTGGTGATTGCTCTTGCACTTGCTCGGGCTTTGTCTTCACCTCAACTCTGATACCATGTTAAGATATGGTATGTTCTATGCTTATAAAAATTTACTTCTTTTTCTTATTATATTCCACAGATTAGCAATCACATGTACATAAAGTAAAGTGCAGATAAAACATTAAACGATCGACAGAAAACAAGCCAAGACAAGAGATACAAGATGTGGCCGCTAGCCAGGGATAAACCCCACAATGTGTCGGGAACCCTTTGATCAAATCTTCTTTTATCTTCAATAATTCAGTAGAGAGAAATAGTACAATAAATCTGATTTATATCAGCAGTAGCAAACCCTAGATCAGCAGCATCAGGATGAGCGGCTTCATCATCGAACTAGGGCAAACGATATCTCACAAACCAACCGTCGGATCGGCATGATTCCACCACTAGAAGTTGCGGCTTCCAGAGGAGGTTCAGATGAACCTACAGTGTAGTTCAGATGAGGAGATATTCTAGTCCACGCAGGTCAAACTTTACTTTTGCAGTTGCAGCTTCAGTTTCAGCAGCGTCCTTCAAACTAGGGCAGTCAATATCTTGCAAACCGTCCGTCGGATTGACTTGATTCCACCACCAAAAGTTGTGGCTTTTAGAGGAGGTTCAGATGAACCTACAACGCAATTCAGATGAGGAGATCTTCTAGTCCACGGAGGTCAAACTTTACTTCTGCAGTAGCAGCTTCAGTTTCAGCAGCTTCCTTCAAACTAGGGCAGTCGATATCTTGCAAACCATCCGTCAGATTGACTTGATTCCACCACCAAAGGTTGCGGCTTTCAGAGGAGATCCAGATGGACTTACAATGCAGTTCTAAGGAGGAGATCTGATGGTCGACACTAGTCAAACTTTGGATCTGCAGTTGCAGCTTCAGGTTCAACAGCTTCTGGCTTCACATGTGTGAGAGAGAGACCCTTTTATGCGCAGTAGAGAAGAGACTTTTTTGCGCAGGAGAGAGAGAGAGATGTGATGAGATGAGTGAGTCCAAATGAAAAAAATTCCTCCTATATTTATACACAACATTGGTGTTTGAATAGATGCGATTGTTGGGCTTTTGAGCCTACATGAGTTGTAGGTCGGCTTGATAATAATTCCATAATCAAAATAAATTCATATCTCCATGAATACTTATGGAAATTGGATGATCTTGTATATCAATCCTACACCTCTCGACGAGAGGAATCTAATAAAAATATTATCAACCATGAATAAGATGACCCACATGAAGTTTTGCCCCGGTTGCCAATTTTAACATTAATTTTGAGTTGTCTTTGACTGACTAGTGAACTGGTATATGTTGTTTCTGGTAGCATCAAATGTGCTCTAAGTATCAAAATTTGCAAGGAGGCTTAGACACATGCATTCTCCAATACTGAGAAGTCGTTTTGGGAAATTCCACCTGGAGACAGTTTTATTAAAATAATTAATTATTTTTAATGGGTACCTAAGTCTAAACTTAGGAAATTAAAAAAAATTAAAGGGTATTAATCTAACTGTGGGTGAAACTTCTAGAAGAAGACAGAGATCAAGTCCAAATGATCTGAGCCATTGATTAGAATCTAATCTGGGTCGTTGGTTCTCAACCGGAGGAGTATAAGAAGGACATTGATAGGCACTTGGAGAACACATCGAGTGGAGATCAGAAGATCAAATTTCTGAAGCACAGGAGTTGTCGGGAAGAGAATTCGAAGTGATCTTTTGTAGTGAGGGACGGGGATAGTTCTGATTGGAGATTCCTCTTGATCTAGGAATACTCAACAAAGAAGGCAGAGAGAGATCCAGGAGAGGCAACACAGTGGCTAAGCTAGCCAGCATAAGCTAACATAGAGGCAGCGTAGAAGCCTTGAGGAGGTCTGAAAATTTGTCGGAGGAATCAATATCAGAATCCAGAAGCCGGGGTGTGAGACCATGAGGTGAAAATCGAAGTTCCTAGGAGGAAAATCAATCAACAGAGGGAGTGATGTTGTCCTAGACATTGTGATGTTGGTTTGACGCAGTGGCTACACAGAGGCAGCACAGAGGCAAAAAGGGCAAGTCATTATGTGGCTGGATCAGTCAAATCTCTAATGATAGTGTGAGGTAATCTCACTTATCTCTCTGTCAAATATTCTCTGTACTAGATAGCCATAAAGGCATCTAGAGTTTGCATTTAGAAATTACTACTGCATAATAATAAAACCCTCAGCTGTTGCACCGGTTTTCCCACATTGTGTTTTACCGAGGACATTTGTCCAAAAATAATTATGTAGATGTGTTGTGTATTTATTTCTTGTTCAGTTTCTTGTTTCCACATTTTATTTAAATGGTGAACGTTGCAGTGTATAAGGTTTGATGTTTACTGTAGTAAACGGTAAATAATTTGTTCAATAATTAACAGATAGAAGGAACTTAATCAGTTGATGCAATAGAAATTTTGGGCTTCCAAATTTTCACATGGTATCAGAGCTGCAAGTGAAACAAGAGAGCAGTTCTGGAAGAGCCCGACACTGAAGGAAGAAGGGAAGTCAAAGTGTTCCATAGGCAACAAATCGAATCCCCAGAGAGTGTGCAATTCAAGCCAGGAGGCCAAGATTTTCGTGGTAAAACTCTCTGTGAGTGAGTCAAGGGAGAGGTAGGATTTCCAGATCGAGATTTGTCAGTGGCAGAGGGAGCAACGCAGCAAAAGCTTCAGCGAAGAGGGATTCCTGGTGTGACGCAATTTTCTGCAGGCAGTTGCTGGGCAGAAAGACGTCAGAAGAAAGAAGAGACACTTGAGGGAATTTCTTCCTGAAAGAATTCCTAGCCAAGAAATTCAAATTCTCATTTGCTGAGCAACAAGTGAGAGGAGGTCATTCGACTTTTTTGAGTGGCAAAAATGACAACCAGGGGGTTGAGAGATCAGGATCAATTGGATGGTGCATTCAACTATGTGATTTGGAAGGTAAAGTTGTCATGCCTTTTGGATGAACATTTTCTCAAGACCTACATCGACAATGTAGTAGTTGTGCCCGCAGATCTAGATCCATTCAAAAAGTACAAAGGAGAGATGGCAAAGACAAAGAGAATGATCATCGATGGAGTGAAGGATCATGTGGTCTATCACATCGCTGGCAGAGGGACTGCCATGGAGATGTGGGATGCATTATCGATGTTGTCTTAAGGATCTTCCAAGCAGCGGAAGATGTACTTAGAGCAAAAGATGAGGTCCACGCAGATGCAGAAGGGGGAACACATTGATCCATTCCTTGCAAAGCTTTAGGAGACCCGAGATGAGCTAGCAGCTGTGTGGTCTACACCTCAGTCTTCTGAGATGGTAAGACTGTCCCTCAACTCAGTTTCAGAGGATTGGCAAGTATTTGTCCAAAGCATCCTAGGGAGGGAGAACTTTTCGGACTGGGAAGGAATGTGGGCAGCTCTAAAGCAAGAGGAGTTGAGGAGAGACTTGGTCAAGTGTAAACTTGATGGAAGCAACAATAGTGGGTCGAAGCCCAAGGAGGAGGAAGAGAATGCAACCATCACATCCAAGGGGAAGCAAGAGCAACAGAGGCATAAGGACATCTCGAAGATTAAATGCTTCAGGTGTGGTGAATTCAATCACTACACAACATAGTGTTCTCTCAGAAAGAAGGACAAAGATGGAAAGCATGATCCGAAGGCTGCACCCGTGAAGATTTAGGAGGAGGAGTTTGCCATGACAGCCCAGATACCTCCAGGAGGGAGGTGGGGTGATCTAGAGTTGTAGTTCGAAAGGACTGTAGATGGGCAGGATCCTTGAGGAGCCCACCTCTCAGATCAATTCCTTCCCACGGGAGCCCAGATTAGAAGTAGCAGGATGGACCAGTGTCAGTTGGTGCAGAGAAGTGCCGGATTGAAAACTGCAGTGGCTAGGAGCGCCAGAGCCTGAGCAGCACAGAGCAGAGTTGGCATAGGGCATAGGTCAGCAGCAGTGCAGAGGCTTCAGAGGGTCAGCGTAGAGACTGGCAACAGTCAAACTCCAGCAACGAGATGCATCATACTGAACACTTGTTCAGTAATTTGGGATGCTTTTCCATTGTTGATGTAGTAGCAGCAGCAGTTGGAGAAGGTTGCAGTGTTGGCAATGGTAGTGCCAATAGCAGCACGGATGCAAAATTTGAGAGAGAGTTGCAATACAGATGCAGTGTTGGCAGTGACAAGGCCAGCAATAGTACAGGTGCAGCGTTTGCGCAGTAGTTGGTGGGAAGCAATGTCAGACATCAGCAGCGCAGATGGAGATGTTTCAGAGTTAGAGTGATGCTTCAGCAGGTTGCATTACTAAAGCACATTCCTCGCTAAGAGGGAGTGTTGATTTCTGGTAGCATCGGATGTGCTCTAAGTCTCAAATTTGCAAGGAGGCTTAGACACATGCATTCTCAAATACCTAGAATTTGTTTTGGGAAATTCCACCAGAGAGTTTTATTAAAATAATTAATTATTTTTAATGGGTGACTAAGTCTAAACTTAGGAAATTAAAATAATTAAAGAGTATTAATCTAACTGTGGGTGAAATTTCTAGAAGAAGACAGAGATCGAGTCCAAATGATCTGAGCCATTATTAGAATGTAATCTGGGTTGTTGGTTCTCAACTGGAGGATTATAAGAAGGACATCAATGGGCACTTGGAGAACACATCGATTGGGTATCAGAAGATTGAATTTCTGAAGCACAATAATTGTCGGGAAGAGAATTCAAAGTGATCTTTTGCAGCGATGGGCAAGGATAGTTCCAGTTGGAGATTTCCCCTGATCCAAGAATACTCAGCAGAGAATGTAGAGAGAGATTCGAGATAGGCAACGCAATGGCTAAGTTGGCCAGCATAAGCTAACGCAGAGGCAGTGCAGAAGCCTTGAGGAGGTCCGAAAATTTGCAAGAGGAATCGATATCAGATGCCAGAAGTCGAGGTGTGAGACCGAAAGGTGAAAATCAAAGTTCTTAGGAGGCAAATCAATCAGAAGAGGGAGTGATGTTGTCCCTAGACGTTGTGATGCTAGGCTGACGCAATGACTGCGCAGAGGCAGCAAGGGGCAAGTCATTCTGTGGCTGGATCAATCAGATCTCTAGTGATAGTGTGAGGTAATCTCACTTATCTCTCTGTTAGTGATATTCTCTATACTGGACAGTCAAGAAGGCATACAGAGATTGTATTCAGAAATCACTACTACATATTAATAAAACCCTCAACTGCTGCACCGATTTTCCCACATTGGGTTTTTCTGGGGACATTTGTCCAAAAATAACTGTGTAGATGTGTTGTGTATTTCTTTCTTGTTCAGTTTCTTGTTTCTGCATTTTATTTAAATGGTGAAGGCTGCAGTGTATTAGTTTTGGTGTTTACTGTAGGAAATAATAAATAATTTGTTCAGTAATTAACATATAGAAGGAACTTAATCAGTTCTTGCAGTAGAAATTTGGGGCTTCCAAATTTTCACGGTATATATTGACAGTGAGCTGTCTGGTGATTGATCTTGCTTGACTGTGGCTTGTCTTTGGACTGATATCTTTCACAGTGGGACCTCATAAAGTCTGGTGCTTTCCTTCTATCTTTGAAGCTTATTGAGAGTCTTTTTATGCATTATTGTGGCATTTGATGATAGCATTTCTTTCTTGTGATTTCTTCAAATTATCATGAGGAGATTCATTCTTCCTAAACACTAAGTCTCTGTTGCATCTTCTCCTCAAATCAGAATTTATTCCACAGTTCAAACCTGGCTCCTAAACTGCATCCTCATCCACTGCCTATCTTTTGTTGTGTTTGTATCATTTTTCACTTGTTTTAACTGCTACATCACCTAAGTGGAGGATATCTTAATTTGCACTCTTACTAACTTCATTGTCTCTATTGTTTCATTGAGTGATCTTATGGTGCTTTACTAATTGCTATTGGCATTTTGTGATCTTGTGCTGAAAGGTGATAAATTGTGATCTTAATTGGTTTGCATCTTAGCATAATTATCTCATTGAGGCAATCTAACATTTGTTGGCATTTGCACCCTCATTCTACGCTTTCATCTAGTATATCATAGATCTACGTCCATTCCTAACTTGCTTGCATTTATCTTATATTTGTCACTGATTCTTGTCTTATAATGCTAACATCTCTTTAAAGTGAAGGTACTTTTATTGCATATTATCTTTTTCTCATACATCGCTTTTTCATCTTATGCTAACTTTTTCTTGCAGCATTGTTTATCATATGACTTGATCATTATTATGCAAGTATTTTTTAATTCACTTGGGCATTTAAGGCACTAGTCTCTCATTGATCTAATTGAATCTATCTTGCTGTGTTCTACAATTTTGCTTGCCATCTAATTTTAACTCAAATTACCAAGATAACCAATTACATCTCCTAGACATGTTGTTTTCAACAAATTTCCTATTTGATTTCCACCTTTAGGGACTACCCCCCTTAGCTTTCCTAGGAGAAAGCTTAAATGGAGTGAATAGGGATCAGAGTGACAACCCCTACTCTGAGTGTTGCGCCTTCAAAGTGTTATCTCATGGGGATGGAAACATCTCCCACGCTAGGGCATGCAACTCAGGTGACAACATGATGCATCTTTGATATTTTAATTTAACTCCAAGAACTTAACTTATCTAGCTTTAGAATAGTTGAACCTTAGTTATTTTTGTAGGGTCCACGCTCCTTGGCTTCACTAGGAGTTAGCCTAGACTGAGGTGTTGAGATTTGAGTGACAACAATTCAATTTGAGACTTGCCCCCAAGGCCACACCAAGTGGAGTTGAATATTTTATTCATGATAATAATCCCAGGTGTGGATTCAGGCGGTAATACCTCCAATTTATTCAGATGTTCTGTGGGGTTTCTTTGATTAAGCAAGCCAAAGGGATTCTCACAGCTGTGGAGTTGGGGTGGTGCTTTTACCTCTCATTATTTTCACTTTTACTATGCTCCAGGTAGGGGCACCAATATCAAAGCAGACTTCTATGCTTTATGGACTCTCTTGCACTTTGCAATCAACCAAGGCATAAATAAACTACAGGTGATAGGTGATTCGAAAATTGTGATAGACTGGGTATGTAACAAAATAGTGGTTGAAAAATGCTGTTATTGGTCACCTTGTTCAGGAAATTTGAAGATCCATGCAATCAGTGGATCTCATTCAGGCATGTATAAAGAGATTTAAACAAGAATGTCAACAAGCTGTGAAAGGAGGCCTTGTCTCTGTGTCCAGGTTCATTTGGCTCGAATAGATACAGGGAAGGACAGGAACAGGAAGCAATGGAATCTCATTTTTAATCTTCTTTGTGATGTCAGTTCAAATCTTGTTTTTGTACAGTTATGGTTGAAGTTATGTCTCTATGGTCAATTCTCAGTAATGAAAACTCTTCAGTTATTTAAAGTAAAGTTCATGGTATCTGTCATAAGTCAAGGTGCAGTCATTTTCTGTTGATTGTACAGTTATTATATGGATCACATGGTTTTAAGAGCACAGTCCTTGGTCAGGTAGAAGAGGAGACACATATCCAAGTTTTTTTTTCAACAGACCTATGGACATCCTATGGACAGAAACATGTATAATCAGACATGATTATAAATATTTTTTTCTTTGGATAAAAATAGATTGATATATATATATTATATATATAATATATATAGATAGATAATAGATAGATATCAAGATTGAGGCTAAGGCAGATATGTTGGCTCTCCTAACCTATGGTACGGATCACCTGTCTAGTCTGCCCTGGCCCAATGATGAATACATTTTGATGCATAATATTTTGTACCTCGTGTCATAAAGTACTATAAGATGCATTTTCCAAAAAATAATAAATAAATATATCTATTCAAGGCTATCTAGGTTTAAGCTTGAAAAGAAACAAATTTTGAAAAATGCCTATGCTCAATATAAATTCAAAGACATTGCACAAGTAGTTTATATGAAGGAAATTGCACAATGATCAATTCAAGAAATTGTTCTTTGGTCTATATCCTCACACTAACCACGTGCAATATCAAAACCAAGGAGAATTTAAATGTTCTACATTTAATCAGAACTTAAACCATTACTAAACTATTTCCATATATTACAAAAAGGTGGAGTCTTACCATATAATGTGAACTGCCTTGAAAAAAATTTGTTCCCTCCACTGATGCTCGTTGTCCAGGACTAGCGGCTACTGGTATAGCTGTGATTTCATTTTCAGCCATTATTTTGAGAACCTTTTCTACGGTTGCATCTTTTGGTGCAAAGATCAAGAACCTTTTGTTTGCCACAAGATCACCTATATATGTACTCTCTAGAACCCCAGCCATCTATCATGACCAAGCAAACTGATGTAAGTGATTTTCTTAAGCAGTTAAAATTAAATATAAATATCTTAGTTAACAATCATATTTTTTAAAAAGTCAAAAAGACTTTAAAGAAAGTTAGAGGCGTGCAAATAAAACATAAACATCCTAATCCAAAATCCTTTTTCCTTTAATTTTCAGTGATATAATCTAAGCAAGACTTTGGAGGTAATCAGACTAAAAATGAGCATCCTAGTCAAACGTTATATTATTTCAAACTCAAAATGATTTAACCAAACTGTTGCTGGAGAATGTAAAATAGTTATTTCATAGATGCATACCAAGATATTTTGCCTTTTGTTATATCATTGCTCAGGACTTGCCAAAAGACGAGCTAGAAGTTTCTAAAATACTAATTAGAGAATTTCCCAACAGAAAAATTGTGTGACTAACTAGCAAAGCTTGAAGAAAGGACTTTACTAAAAACAAATTATTTAGCCTTTGGCTTCCTTTCTTCATGGATAATCATTACCTAACATGTTTGATCACTGACATAATCTATATATTGAATATCAAAATTGGAAAGGGGTAGGACATGGTTGTTGAATGGTGTTGTCATTGATGTCAACCCTGGGGTTTGACTTTGAGTAAACACCTATCATTGATGTCAAAATATTAATGAACTCTCTTAATATTTCTCTGAATTACATCAAGTTGGAAGCTTCACTTAAAGGATGGCTAGAAACCTTATATCCAAGATTTGAATATCCTAGTTGATGGATACAACCTGCACTAGTTGGAAGTTTTTGAAGAAGAAAATTACTGAGTTTTCCCTAGAGATCCTCAGCATTGGATTCCCCTTGTCGAGCTTGTTCTGGTGGTATGTGGCACACCCCGAGAGGCCTCCCAGTTTGAGAGATATTCTCACTTGAAGTTGACTAACCCCATTCTTGGGCAAAAACCCCAACACCATGGTCAAAGGTCAAAGGAAAATCAAATGAAGAAATTTAAATATAATTATAATTAATTATATTTTTTTTTGTAAGCTGAGGCGGGACTCTCCGATTTACATGTCCATTATGTACCCCTCTACGGGGGAAGGGTAGCCCAAGATTTGAACCCAAGACTTCCTGTTCGGTGAGACTTCATTTGCACGGCCCTTGCCGCTTGAGCTACCCCATGTGGACAATTATAATTAATTATATTAATTATTGAAGTATAAATTGAATTAAAAAAGAAACATTATAAAAGTAAAAGGTTAACATTATTTTTAAGTATAAACGACTTTTAATTTTAATTAGAGTATAAAATGATTAACATTATTTTTAAATGTTATCAAAAGAATAAAAGATATCAATCCTATTTTAAAATAAATTTATTAAACACAAATCTCTCCATAACCTATGATATTTGTTGCCCTAAAATATAGGAATTCAATGCCTCATAAAAACCCTCTGTCTATAAAAGGAGCATCCAATATACCTTCATCAAGTGTGCAAAAATGAATTCAATGCTTGACAAATATCATTCTGAAATTTCTCAGCCCCTGTGGAGAAAACACATTATCTGAGGAAGGGTTTCAGTTCTTTTGTTTTTGTTTGGGTTGGGATTTTGTTCTATTAAAGGAAGGAGCATAACCTTGAGGGTGGCATATCTTCAGACCTTACTATTTGACTACAAGCTATAGCCCTAAACTCTGCATCTGCAGAATAAAGAGAAGGTTCACCTTTGCATTTAGTTACCTATGCGGCCTCAAAAATTAGAGCCTCAGATCCTCTTTTCTGGCATTTGGTTGGGTTTGCTTATTATTTTGTTTTGGATTGAACTTGGTGGCTCAGCGCTCTGTAGGGCATCCAAGTTGGGTTATAATTATAGTGATAATATTTTTTATTGGTTCCTTTGGGGACTACTTGGGCAAAGTTATTACAGGTGGCCCTTTAGGGCATTAATTTCTAAGCAAGCACCCTCGGACTTGTCCTTAGGGAAAAGCTTAACCATGGACCCTAATAGGTGGTTTTAGCCATTAAAGAGGGTGACAAGTCCAGGTACATCCATCAGGTGGTAGGTGGCACGTGATATAGTGATGGAACTAAGTGGGGATCAGAGGAATGCTCTAGGCCACATGTCATGGTACAAGGGTAGCTATGATGAGGGAAGCCCACACTTGGGTATATGAGTGTAGGAGGGAGAAATTCGTGGTACATGAGTTACCCGATATTTGTTTTTACACCCTTCTTCATATGCCTTTTGCCTTTAATTGATTCTTCATAACTACTTGGGGCTCTAGGATATGAGAGCTTGATGTGTAGGATATAGCAGTAGGTACCTCCTTTTAAGGTGGGGCATTTCATTGCCCACCAGAGGTTGTGACAATCATGGGTTCCTTAATGTGGACGGGGTTCGTCTAGGGCCCATAGGAACCAGGATGATGGCCATAAATAAGGGGTAGAGCTCATGCTCGGCTTTTGTTGACGTGCTAGATTTATATGTCCCGACCATCTTTTGCATTTTGTTGTACATTTCCTATTGAGAGTGGTCAAGTTATGCTTTTTCTTTTCTTTTTAGCTCCATCAACCTATGGGGCATCATTCGAGGCCCGACCCAAGATGTGGACAAGGGGATGGGGAGGCTAACCCTATGTGGACCTAGTGGACACATATAGACCCAGATGGGAAAAATGATGAATGGGTCTAAAATGAGCAAAGGGGAGTGATATATATGGTGTCGGGAAGTGGGACCATGCAACCAAAATTGGGATTTCCCATGTAGTGCCAACCCTAAAGCTAGTGGCCAATAAAGGAGCTCCCATGGGACTAGGATACAAGGCTAACCACCAAATCGGGTAGAGGAGATAAGAGTAGAGACCTAACCCACTCTTTCGGCCAAATCCCCCCACCAATCCATGCCCAAAAGTGTCCATGATAAGTAAGCAAAATCACTCAACTACACCAATGAAAATTCATACCTTCAGGGTCGAGAGGCCCACCTTCAAACATACGATTGTAACAAATGGGTGAGGGACCACATAGTTGGCTCAGGTGGCGGAGATAATGGCACATCGAACTATCTGGTGGTTGCAAAGGGCTGCTCACTGTCAGCAAGGGACCATCTAAGCGAAAATTCTCCTATGCATACTACCTGTTACTGCTCAAACTAGCAGGGGGTCCTAGAGGGGCACATTCTAGGTCAAGCGCAACAATGAAGCTAAAGCCCATTATCACCTCAGTTAAAGCTTCCTACTCTTTACAGACTTTCACCGGTGGGAGGAGACCCGATATATAGAGAATCACTTATAAAAGACAGATCAACTAAGACGGGTGTGAAGTGATCTCGAGGACCCTTTCCTAGGGGAGGCTCCAGAATGGGACTTGCTTACTTCTTAAGCAAGGTACAAAGCTTTCTAGGATAAGGGGATGAGGATTTAAGGACTAGGTTCAAGGAGTTTGAATTGTAAAGCAGCTTCCAAAACCCTAAAATACTTATTGAACTTGGTTTTCCAAGTGGTTTTTGAAGAATTGACTTTTTAATGGTATGGGACCACACGAGACCAAGTGGACCCAGGTTAGGTCAAGAGGAAGGAGTCTAGAAACCAATGCTAGATTTTTACTCAAAGGTGCAAAATGATCCATATGAGGAACCAGCCTAGGGAAACTTAGGGCAAAACCAATCTCGAGGCTAGGGCTTGGGATATCTCACAACCCCACCATCGAAATTTTCTCAGATTTGGAGGCCTAGGAGACACACCAACGCAGTAGAGGCTAAGAGATCGAATTTTCTTATGGGCGGTTTGTCGGGAAAATGATGCCCTAGGGGCCCTAATGTGGCTAGACCTAGAATAAATAAGGAGAGGTGAAGAAAAATGTTTCTTCGAGTGATCACCTTATGGTAGACCAGTGCCCCTAATCCCTTGGGGAGATTGGATTCAAAAAAAATATGAAGATAGACTTCGTTTCTAGGTCAAGGAGGCTCTAAGATCAACTTCACTTGTCATCTAAGACAAAGGAGAGTGACCTTAAAAGATTTTATACTTCGTTTTGCAAGGTGGAGTGGCCTTTCAAGATAAATTCAACCATAGAATTATCCCTAGGAGAATTCGTTGAACAGACATGGCCCATACATAGAGATATGCTATATAGAAACATAGTTCCACAATTTCGCAATAAATGCAAGCAGCAACTAGCCCTAGTATAGCGAAAATCTCATTATCAATGCATGTGACAAAGTAAAAGAATAATAACATTAAATTTGCACTTACATGTAAGAGAATATATCCAACCACCAATAGACTTGCCAATCATGAAGCTCCAAGATAAGAAAAGACAATCCATACATCAAAATTCATCCACGCTCCAAAATTTGGTCCACCAAGAAGGAATTGCAAAAATCTCAAGAGAGATACAAGTCCAAACCAAGTGATGATGAGAAATGAACTCTCATCATTTGTATTTATACACCTCTAAGGAGTTTGATTTAGCTATTTGAGCCTACATTAGCCCCTAAAATAACGATAATGTGCAAATAACTAACTTTTTGTGACAAGCCCACCAAAATAGCTCATAAACAAAATAACAAGTCTCTCAAGAGGTCGAATGATCAATAATACATATCATTGGGCTCTCTAAGAACCCTGATGAAGTCCATAAGTGCCATAATGATGAATAGGACTTCCAAAAATAATGGACAAGGGGTTGGCGCCTTGTTCTCCACATAATAAACCTGTGGTTCTCCCAATGGCTGCGAGGGAACACAAATAACCTCATGGGTCTCCAAGTAAATTGAAGATGCCTGTAGACCATCTGTAACGGCTTAGATGATGTTGTAAGTCATGTCACATCAGCATACAAGTCCTGGGTCATCTGCCAAGTGCATAATACAACTGTGGGGCTAGCTAGGCAAAGGTGAACTAGGTGCATCTTCCTAGTCCAATAGGTGAATCTCGAGCAATATCTGAACATATCTGGGGATCCATGGAGTGTTGTCTACTGCCGTGGAGGCCCATGGCTCTCAAAGCACACCCTATATGTGCCAATGTAGCCCTCTAGAAGGCTAAGACCCTGTATAGGGAGACCAAACCTAAGATGGAAACCACCTGCAATCCTGCATAAGATCCAATGCATCCCCTAGCCTTCTAGTACAACAAGTCATCAAGGAAATCGAGCAAAAGAGCTTACAAACCATGGACAATGGGTGGGGACTTCATAATGGCATGCCCTTGTGCTAATGTCTCCACGCTCCAAATGGGGTTAGCCAAGTATCCTATTAGGTGGTTTCTACTTCTAAAGGGGATAGTATGTCTAAGGAACATCCTTCAAAAGGTGGTGGCATGTGATAAAGAGATGAATGGAGTAGGGAATGAAAAGGGGCAGCCTTGGGCCACATTCTGGGGTACAAGAGTAGCTAGAAAAAGGGAACCCCACACTGGCGTATATAATGTATAGGAGGGAGAAATCATGGTACATGAGGTGCCATGGCCTTGATTTTTCCATCCTTGTTTATATGCCTTTTTGCTTTTATGATTTCTCTTTAATTAACTGCTTGGGGCTCAACCTCCGCAGCATCATTCCAGGCCCAACCCAAGGTGTGTGCAAGGGGAAGGGGAAAACTAACCCTATGTAAACCCAATGGAAGAATGTGGACCCAAGTGGGAGAAATGATGAATGGGGTTATAATGAGTGGAAGGGGAGTAATATATGTGGATAAGAGAGCGGAACCACGCAACCAAAATCAGGGTTTCCCATGTAATACCATCCCTAAAGCCCAAGGGTCAGTAAAAGAGATTTAACGGGACTAGGGTCCAAGGTTAACATCCAAAAGAGATCTAGGGGACAAGAGCACATACCTAGCCCACTCTTTCCGCCAAATCCCCCATTAATCCATGCCCAGAAGTGTCCACGATAACCAAACTACAATACTCAATTATGAAATGACAAGGCATACCTTTAGGTTCGAGAAGCCCACCTTCAAACATACGATCATGGTAGGTGGGTGAGGGACCGCATGGTTGGCTCAAGTAGCCAAGAAATGGTACAACGAGCTAGTTGGTGGCTAAAAGGGGCTACTGGATGCCAATTGAGGACCATCTTGGAGAAAAATTTTCTCCTAGGGATATCACCCACAAAATGGGTAACATTTGGCTCCAACTGGGACGTGATCTCTCAAAGAAGTGGACGAAGCTACTCGAACGGGATGTCACGAGAACTCCAATAATCTCTCGGTTACCATAGACCTGTTACCTGCACATATAATAAATGAAAAACAAAAGGAAACATCCTTTTGTGGTGTCTCATGATCACACTTGCTTGAATTAGACCCATAAAATCGACTCATAGAAGCAAACTTTCAAATGCAGTTTTTAAATCGAAATGAAACTAATCTATCATGAGAAATATCATATGTCAATAGTTCTAACGCAAAAATCAGCATGAAATGCATCCTACTCTAACATGCATAACATACAATGTCAAGTGCTACGTATAATCATAGACCCAATGCAACTAACATGTCAATTGATCAATACAAGAAGCATGCTTCCATGATTATCTTTGCAATGGACCTGATAATACAAATGGGAATAATGATATGAAGGGTTGCAAGGGTGGGAGGCGAGAAAACAAGAGACCCATATGCCATAGAAAGGAACCTTGGAAGAAGGAAAAGGCACCAGTCGAGAGGATTGAATTTGATCCTCCAACCACGAGATGGAAATGTTAATGACCAAGTATATAAATCTTTGGTGAAGAACTATCTCAAGCCTATCATCCTTAGGGTAAGGAGTAAATGACTCAGACATATTTAGGATGATACTATTTTGGTCATTGGGAAAACAAGAAGTGGAATCATCATTGTGTTTGGGGACAAACCATGATTCTTGTTTTTTCATAAGGGAAGCTAGCTCTTCATCAAAACTAGGGGAACAAACTTTGTCACGAACATCCATTTTCAGGGTAGGGACATAACAACGGGAGGAATGCTCAAACAAGAAGAAAATCCCTCTATTGGTGGCATGGCTAAAGGATGCTTCTTCCTCAGTTTCTTTTACATTAGAGTCATCAGAATTACCCACAATTTTGGAAGGCTCTCCTTTGATTGAATCATCTTGGAACATAACGAAGAGACCCTTCCAATCACTAGGAAGGGTTTCCTAAGGGCCAACACTGTTGTTCAGAAGGGGCAGGGTATCTTCTTCTTTCCTAAGCTCATTTTTATAGATTTGAGAAATTATGAGGTCTTCATTTTTATAATCATACCCAATTCCCCAATCAACAACCCAAAAGTCGCTCGTAGATTCTTCATTTATTTGACTATCATGATCCTCCTTAGAATGGTCCCTTTCTTCTCTACATATATGGTGTTGGTTAGGATGCCATTCATTCTCTTCTTTAGACATGGAGGACTTTTCTTCCTCCATCTGTTCTCGAAGAATGTTATCCAACGTATTTACTTACATGATTTTGATAGAATGCTTCAAGAAGTCATTGGTAGGACTCTTTTTATATTCACACTTCATGTTACAGAGCCTTTCTGATTGCTCACAATAGTGGGAGAAATTTTTTTGGGAGTTTTATGTAGCCATCAACTGCCTGCACTATTCTTCATGTTCCGTCATCCATTCTTGCAACACCTGAGGGCTCTCGGGATCCATGTTAAAATTTCTGTTTTCCCACCCCGGTTTTCAGTTTCTCCTTATTTCTCCCATGTAGTTAAATTCTCTTTCCCATAACCATACATTCAACAATGCTGAAAAATTAAATTTGCTGAAAACACAAATTCTGGAAAATTTACAGAATGCTGGAAATTGCAGAAATAAAAATCAGCAATAATAAACAGCCATTAAAACACATTAAAACACTGATATTTTTTGTCAACATGACCTTGGAAAAACCCCCTACAACTCTTGGGGAAAACCAGTTTGAGAGCTCTTCTTTATTTCTGGAAAATGCCTTTTTACAGTGAGAAATTTCAACGAAAATCAGCAAAAATCAGCAAACAAATTTCCAACTTATCTCGATTTCTGAGCCTCACAGCCCACCAGAAATTTCCAAACAGCAACAAAGTGCTGCACGGCAACTGTACGGACGGTACTGACAGTCGTACGGACGGTACTGATGGCTATACGGACGGTACGGACAGGCTGTACGTACGGTACGTACACGCTGTACGGACCTCGATTTTTGTGCAGAAAATCAGCTGCCTCGATTTTTGTGTAGAAAATCAACTGCCTCGATTTCTGTGCAAAAACAAATCTGCCTTTTGCTGTTTGCTCAAGAAATCTGCCTTTTCTTGCTGGTTCTTTCAGCTGTATGCTTGTTCTTTCTGCTGTTCTGATTTGCTGAAGAGCTGCCTGGTATGTGTGCCAAACTGCTGCCTCTTTCTCCTTCTTGTCCAGAAATCTCCCTTCCTTTCTTTCTCCCCTTCTCCCAATCTGCTCATGAAAGAATGAATGATTTTTTCCTCCTTTTCCTCCTTTAACCCAACCCTAAATGACTTTTGGGTGATCCTTAAATCCAATGGCTGAGATAGATTTAGATCAATGGCTGAAATTAAATGCACATTTAAATCTCACTTTCTATTTTTTAATTCACCCACTTTAATAAAGACCCACTTAGTCATTTGTTTCCAAAGTCACTTTTTCCTTTCTAATTTTTTATTGACTTTATAAAAGTCACTTTAAAATTAGACTTAGTAACTTTATCACTTAAAGCCACTTTTAAATTAGATTTTAACTTTATAAAAATTATAAAGTCACTTTAGGGGAAAAAATTAAAATCTTTTGGACACTTTTCCCTAGGCCAAAGATCAAAGCCTAAGGGAACCACCTGTCCTCCGGTACCAAATTTCAACAATCCAGATCTTCTTTATCAACCTTGGAGGACATGCCTTCCAATTTGTGAGTTTTTTTCGGCACAATCCTCAAGGCTATTTCCAAACTCTTCCTCTTCCTTAATAGGCGTATGAGATCTCCCTTCTTCTTTATTTACCTTATCGGAGAGCTCCTCAAGACTCAAATGAGTTTCACTTTCCTTGCTCTCTTGATTAATATTATTTTGATTGGCCCATTTTTTACAAAGATATCCTTGAATTGATCAAAATCTTCTATACTTATTGGGGGGAGGTTGACAAACCAATCCCTAGCCTTACTCTCAAGTGACAATGTGAATATCATCATGAAGATATCAGTGTCATCCTCATTAGGCATCCATAAGGTACATTCCCATATAAAGTCAACCATATATTTTTCAGCATAACACTATTTCCATCAAACTTGGGCAACCATTCATAATACTTAGCAATTAATAGGTGCAAAGGAATGGAGGAGGCCCTTAAGTTCAGTGCCTTAAATGAATTTAGGAGTTGAATGACATCTTCAACCACCTTTAGTTTGAGCTTCTCGTGTGCCAAGAAGCGGTCAACCAAAGTGGATAAAGAAGAGATACTTTTATGTTTGCATGATTTTTCAAGCCAGCCCCCAAGTGCGGTCCCAATAGGGGTGAGGAATTGATGAATCCGAACATCTTCATGAACAATGTTGGCCTTTGAAATATATGCCATGAAACTAGCCACATGGTCAACTGTTGAAGATCAGTCATCATCAAACCTAGGTAAGGCTTCCTCATGATTACGATTAATGGCATTTGAGTATTTCGGGATCCCTTTAGTATCTAATGTTGGGTGTCTTGCTACCCAATCCCACATGGTTTTGAATATTATATGGGGATCATATATGGTGTCGCTAGGGTGATTGAAATTGCCTTCACAAATGCTTGCTTCACCCTTCAAGCATTGACTTTGAAGCTTAATGAAGAACAAAGACTTCGTTCTTCCAATGGAGTCACCAATAACGTTATGTCAATATGTTGTATGGGAAACAGAACACACGTTTCGTGTCCCCAGCAACGACACCAAAATGTTACCACTCAAACTAGCAAGGCGTCCTAGAAGGGCACTTGCTAGGTCAAGAGCAACAATGAAGCTAAAGCCCACTGTCACCTCAACTAAAGCTTCCTACTCTTTACGGACTTTCACCGATGGGTAGAGATCCAATATATAGAGAATCACTTATAAAGGATAGATCAACAAAGATGGGCGTGAAGTGATCTCGGGGACCATTTCCTAGGGAGGCTCCAAAATGGGAATTGCTTGCTTTTTAAGCAAGGTACAAAGCTTTCTAGGATAAGGGGATGCGGATTTAAGAGCTAGGTTCAAGGAGTGTGAATTGTAAAGGAGCTTCCAAAACCCTTAAATACTTATTGAAGTTGGTTTCCCAAATGGTTTTTAAATAATTGACTTTTCAAAGGTATGGGACTACACAGGACCAAGTAAACCCAGGTTAGGTCAAGAGGAAGGAGTCTAGCAACCAGTGATAGATTTGACCTAAACAAAGAGGAGAAGGGGATCAAAGAAATGATTTTTACTCAAAGATGCAAAATGGTCCCTATGAGGAACTAGCCTAGGGAAACTTAGGGCAAAAACCAATCTCGAGGCTAGGGCTTGGGATATCTCACAACCCTACCATCAGAAGTTTCTCGAGGCCTAGGAGACACACCGGCGTAGTAGAGACCAAGAGATTGAATTTTTCTTATGGGTGGTTTGTCAGGAAAATGATGCCCTAGGAGCCCTAATGTGGCTAAACCTAGAATATATAAGGAGAGGTGAAGAAAAATGTTTCTTCAAGTGATCACCTTATGGTAGACCAGTGCCTAGTCCCTTGGGAATATTGGAGTCAAAAAGAATATGAAGATAGATTTCGTTTCTAGGTCAAGGAGGCTCTAAGATCGACTTCACTTGTCATCTAGGGAAAAGGAGAGTGACCTTAAAAGCTTTTATACTTCGTTTTGCAAGGCGAAGTGGCTTATCAAGATAAATTCAACAATAGAATTATCCCTAGTAGAATTCACTCAACATACATGGCCCATACATAGAGATATGATATATAGAAACATAATTCCACAATTTTGCAGTGAATGCATGCAGTGACTAGCCCTAGTATAGCGAAAATCTCATTATCAACATGTGACAAAGTAAAAGAATAATAGCATTAAATTTGCACTTCCATGTAAGAGAATATATCCAACCACCAATAGACTTGCCAATCATGAAGCTCCAATATAAGAAAAGACAATCCATACATCAAAATTCATCCATGCTCCAAAATTTCGTCCACCAAGAAGGAATAGCGAAAATCTCAAGAGAGATACAAGTCTAGACCAAGTGATGATGAGAAATGAACTCTCATCCTTTGTATTTATACACCTCTAAAGAGTTCGATTTAGCTATTTGAGCCTATATTAGCCCCCCTAAAATAACAATAATGTGCAAATAACTAACTTTTGGTGACAAGCCCACCAAACAAGATCATAAACAAAATAACAAACCTCTCAAGAGGTTGAATGATGAATAATACATATCGTCGGGCTCTCTAAGAAGCTTGATGAAGTCCATAAGTGCCATAATGATGAATAGGACTTCCAAAAGTAATGGACAAAGGGTTGACCCCTTGTTCTCCACATAATAAATTTGTGGTGCTCCCAATGGGTGTGAGGACACACAAATGACCTCATGGGTCTTCAAGTAAGTCGAAGATGCCTGTAGACCATTTGTAACTGCTCAGATGATGGTGTAAGTCATGCCACATCAACATACAAGTCCTAGGTCATCTGCGAAGTGCATGGTACAACTGTGCGGATGGCTAGGCAAAGGTGAACCAGATGCATCTTCCTCGTCCAATAGGTGAATCCTGAGCAATCTAGGAACATATCTGGGGACCCATGGAGTGTTTTCTACTGCTATGGAGGCCCATAGCTCTCAATGCACACCCTATATGTGCCAATGTAGCCCTATGGAGGGTTAGGAGCCTGTATAGGGAGACCAAACCCAAGATGGAGACCACCTGCAATCCAGCATAAGATCTAATGCGTCCCCTAGCCTTCCAGTACAACAATTCATTAAGGAAATCAATTAAAAGAGCTTACAAACCATGGACAACGAGTGGGAACTTCATAATGGCATGCCCTTCCATAAGGGGCTTTGGCATGTGCTAATGTCTCCACGCTCCAAATGGGGTTAGCCAAGTATCCTATTAGGTGGTTTCTACTTCTAAATGGGATAGTATGTCGAAGTTACATCCTTCAAAAGGTGGTGGCATGTGATAAAGAGATGAATGGAGTAGGGAACAAAAAGAGGCAGCCCTAGGCCACATGCTGGGGTACAAGAGTAGCTAAAAAAAGGGAAACCCATACTTGGGTATATAATGTATAGGAGCGAGAAATCGTGGTACATGAGGTGCCCCAACCTTGATTTTTCCACCCTTATTTATATTCCTTTTTCTTTTTATGATTTTTCTTTAATTAACTACTTGAGGCTCAAGGGGTAAGAGCATTACGTGTGAGATGTAGCAAATGCAATGGATACCCCCTTTAAGATAGGGCGGTTTATTGCCCACCAGGGTTTGTGACAATCATGTGTTCCTGAATGGTAAAGGAGGCTCATCACGGGCTTGTAGGAACCAAGGTGAAGGCCATGATGATGGGGTAGAGCTCATGTATTGGCTTTTTCCCACGTGCTAAATGTGTTTGTCTCAGTCGTATTTTTCATTTTGTGGTACATTTTCCTGTTGAGTGTGGCTAATTATGCTTTTACTTTTCTTTTCAGCTGCATCAACCTTGAGGGCATCATTCCAGGCCTGACCCAAGGTGTGGGCAAGGGGAAGCGGAAAGCTAAACCTATGTGAACCCAATGGAGGAATGTGGACCCAGGAGGGAGAAATGATGAATGGGGTTATAATGAGTGGAAGGGAGTAATATATAAAGATGAGAGAGTGGGACCACGCAACCAAAATCGGGGTTTCCCATGTAATACCATCCCTAAAGCCCAAGGGTCAGTAAAGAGATTCCACGAGATTAGGGTCCAAGGTTAACATCCAAAAGAGATCTACAGGACAAGAGCATAGACTTAGCCCACTCTTTCTGCCGAATCGCCTCATTAATCCATGCCCAGAAGTATCCATGATAACAAAAATACAGTACTCAATTACCAAATGACAAGGCATATCTTTAGGTTCAGGAGGCCCACCTTCAAACATACAATCATGGCAGGTGCGTGAGGGACCACATGGCTGGCTTAAGTGGCAAAGAAATGGCACAACGAGCTAAATGGTGGCTGCAACGTGTTGCTAGCTGCTGGTTGAGGACCATCTTGGAGAAAAAAATTCTCCTAGGGATATCACCCACAAAATGGTGGGTAACATTACCCACAGGTGATGGGTAATAATGCAAAAATATCGAAGCTCCAAGACAAAATACAAGCTTTCCAAACATCGAAATGCATTTAGAAGTCCAATTCATCTATTAAAAGGCTAGCCAAAATTCTCAAGAAGAGCTAGTCCAATCTAAAAATGTGATGAGAGAAATGAGTAGCCTCTCATCTATTCATACAATCCATAACGGGGGTTTGAATAGCCTATTAGCCTAATAATGCCCCTTAATAATAATATAATGTGCAAGAATAAAAAAACTTTGTGGCAAGCCCACCAAAATAGCTCCATAATACAAAGATAAGCCTCTCAAGAGGGTAAAATAGTAGATACAATGAGTCATTGGGCCATTGAATAGGCCTCCAGTCCAAAGTGTACCAAAGTGAGAGAATAGGCTCCAAACATAGTGATCAAGGGGGTGGCCCCTTGGTATCCAAGCAAATCAAATGTGGTGTCCCCAAATGGGTGTGGGGGGCACAATGACAACCTCATGGGTCTCCAAGTGGATCGATAATGCCTGTATGCCATCTATAAGGGTTAGAATGATGAAATAAGCCCTCCCTTTGTCTCCTACAGTGAAACACATCCTCATCTGGGCCTTGGAACATCTGCCAAGTGTGTGGTGCAAGTGTGAAGTCAGCTGGGCATAGTGGTCCAAGTGCATCATCCTCATCCAAAAGGTGGAAAACGAGCAATCGATGAATGGTGTTAAGGGATCCATGAAGTGACAATCTACTCTCTGTTATAATGGAGGCCCATGGCTCTCAACACTCACTCTACAAGTGCCAATCTGACCCTCTAGAGGGCATGGACCCCGTATAGGGAGACCAAACCCCGAATGGAGACCCACCTCCAATCTTGTATAAGATCCAATGCGTCCCCTCGCCCTCGCCTTCCAGTACAACAAATCATTAGAGTAATCAAGTAAAAGAGCTTACAAATCATGGAATCAAGTGGACACTTCATAGTGGCATGCCCTTCCGTAGTGGGCTTTAGCATGTACAGGTGTCTCCAAGCTCAATAAGGGGGTTAATCAAAGACCCTATTAAGTTATTTATACCTCTAAAGGGGGAGACATGTCCATGTTACATCTTTTTACCCACCACTTTGTGGGTGATATCCCCAGGATAAATTTTTCTCCACGATGAGCCTCAGCTGGTAGCCAACAACCCCTTGTTGCCTCCTACTCGCTCATTGCGCCATTTCTTTGCCACATGAGCCAGCCATGTGGTCCCTCACCCACCTGTATTAATCGTATGTTTGAAGGTGGGCCTCCTAAAATCTAAAGGTATGTCTTGTCAATTGATAATTGAGTATTGGGTTTACTTAACATGGATAATTCTGGGTATGGATTGATGGTTGCATTTGGCAGAAAGAGCATGCTTAGTTTGTACCCTTGTCTCCTTGATCTCTTTTGGTTGTTTCCCTTGAATCTTAGTCCCGTGGGATCTATTTTATTGACCATTCGGTTCTAGGGTGGTACCACTTGGGAAACCCCGACTTTGGGTGTGTGGCCCCACTCCTCTACCCGCACATATTACTCCTTTCCACTCACTATACCCCCATCCATCATTTCTCCCACCTAGGTCCACAAAAGGCTAGCCTCCCTATCCCCTTGTCCCCCACCTTCGTTTAGGCATAGAATGATGCCCCGAAGGTTGAAGCAATCAAAAGAAAAAGAAAAAGCATAATTGGCCACAGTTAACAGGAAATTGTACCACAAAATGCAAAAGATGGTTGGGACAAAAGTAATTAGCACGTGGGAAAAAGCCAATACATGAGCTCTACCCCAATCCATGGCCATCACCCTACTTCCATAGGCCCTAGATGAGCGTCCTTTATCATTCAGAAACCCGTGATTGTCCCACCCTAACCTTGTAATCGGCGGAGATCTCAACTTTTCTCTGGGGACGTCAGAGTCCTGGGGGGTCAGAGCCCGACCAGACCCTCTCACGGATTTCTTCATATCTAAGCTGGCCTCCTCTCCCTTGGTGGATGTCACTCCGCTTAAGATGCGTCCGTCATGGAGGAACCGAAGAATAGGCGACGACTGGGTCGGGAAGAAGATCGACAGATTCCTAATTTGTGATTCGTTGTTCGAAAATCTTCAGGCTTTCAGACATTGGGTTGGAGAAGGAGGTCTCTCGGATCATTTTCCTGTTTTCCTCGAGGTGAAGGGAGCCTTCCCAAAACCGGGCACTCCGTTCAAATTCAATGCTTCCTGGCTTCTGGACGCATCCTATATCAACCTCTTCCAGAGCACTTGGATTAATGATAACCTCAGCGAAGATGAAAGTCGTGGCAAGGCGTTCATGGAAAATCTCACAAGGATGAAGGCTGCCTCCAAGAATTGGGCTCACCAGAAGAAACTAAATGAAGAAAAATCTCTGGAAAATGTCAAGGCGGAAATAGCCCTTCTGGAAGATTCAGGAGGTATTGGCTACAGAACTGATGAGTCTCGGGCCAGACTCAAAGATCTGGAGTTGGAAATGAAGCGGATTCTTCAGAACAGGGAAGAAAGATGGCGTTTAAAAAGTAGAGCGATCTGGTTGCAGGCGGGGGATGACAACACAAAGTTTTTCCAAAACTACGCTAAAGGCAGGAAAAATTCCAACACTATTTGGAAAATGGAAAAAGCCAATGGGGATAAGGCTCGCTCTTTTGAAGAGCTAGCTTCTTTAGGGAACTCCTATTTTAAGAATCTCTTTAAACAACCAGAGGAAGCAACTATCGCTAAAGTCATTCGAGTTGCTCAGTTCTTCCCTAGGTTCATAGAGGAGGAAGGAAATGATTCCCTCATGGCCCCTGTTTCTAAGGAAGAGGTTGAGGACATTCTCAAATCCATGCAAAAGGACAAAAGCCCAGGCCCGGACGGCTGGACTGTCGAATTCTTCCATCACTTTTTTGAGTACATTGGTGATGAGCTTGTGGCAGTGGTAGAAGAGTCTAGGCGCAGGGGATCTATTTTCCAACCCTTCAACTCCACCTTTCTCGCTCTTATCCCTAAATCTAACCTCCCAAGCTCTTTTGTAGATTTCAGACCTATATCCTTGTGCACCTGTGTTTACAAAATCATAGCGAAGGTCATTGCTTCCAGATTAAAACCCTTCCTCTCTCGAAACATATCCCCTGAGCAATTTGGCTTCCTCGACGGCAGACAAATCCATGAAGCGGTTGGAGTTGCTCAAGAAACTCTACATAGTCTCAAAATCAAGAAAAAGAAAGGAGTTGTTGTGAAAATTGATTTGTCAAAGGCTTTTGACAGAATCCGCTGGTTGTTCCTCAGGCTACTGCTAACTCACCTGGGATTCAGGTATGACTTTGTGAAATGGATTATGAGTTGTGTTTCTTCCTCCTCCATAGCGGTCTTGATTAATGGAGCGGCTTCCAACTTCTTCAACCCTGAACGCGGATTGCGTCAAGGCTGTCCGCTCTCTCCTCTTTTGTTTTTATTAGCTGCAGAGGGCATCAGCCTTATGATCCATGATGCTAAAAGACAAGGAACCCTCAAAGGCATTGAAGCAGCTGAAAATCTCTGGGTTACCCACCTTTTATTCGTGGACGACATAATTCTGTTTAGTAATGGCAGTCTGGAGGATTGCAAGACGATCAAAAGGATCATGGACCTTTTCCTGAAGGCAACTAGACTCTGTATAAATGAGAGGAAATCCTCCCTAACGAGTTCAGGTTTGTCCGACGATATGGTGCACAGCGTGAAGATGATATTAAATTTCGAGGTCAAAAAGCTGGAGGATACTTTTAAATACTTGGGTTTTCTCCTCAAACCGGACAACTACAGAATCAAAGATTGGACCTGGATTCTTGCCAAAATCGAATCCAAGCTGAAACACTGGAGTTTCAGATGGCTTTCCAGGGCGGGAAGGCTTGTGTTAATAAAATCTGTGCTTATGGCTGTGCCTGTCTTCTGGGCTAGCTTGACTTGGGTTCCTAAAGGAGTTCTTTCCCAAATCGATAAAGTTTGCAGCAGATTCCTGTGGGCAAGTTCCAAGTCAGAAAAGGTTACTCCCTGGATCGCCTGGGATAAAGTGGCACGCCCCAAAGAGTGGGGAGGCTGGGGGATCAAAAACCTTCAATGCTTCTCACAATCGCTAGCAGCGAAGCTTGCTTGGAGGTTAATCTCTTTTGACAATTTGTGGACTACTGTCACTAAGAGAAAATACATTGACCCTCTATCAACGACAGATTAGATCAGACTGCCATCAAAGACCTGCAAACACTCATCCGTGGTCTGGAAAGCTGTGGCTTCCTCTGTCAACATCATTGAAAAGGGTTTGGCATGGAGCGTGGGAGATGGCACTCAAATAAGGCTGGGCAGAGATCCTTGGATCGGCTGTTCAGAGCGTTTCTCCCTTTCTCAGGGGTTGGCTGCGGTGTTAAAAGAGAAAGGTCTCCTCACATTAAACCAGGTGGCTGACCCCCGGACTACTTCCATATGGAACCAAGGGTGGATGCATGGAATTGATCTTCAACTGGATGAAGAATGGCTGGAGGAATGGGATTCTTACAGGAATGACCTCCTTAATTCTTCTGTCAGACTCTCCGACACCCCAGATGTCCTTCGATGGATTTTTGCTCAGAATGGAATCTACTCTCCAAAGATGGGGTACAAATGGATGATGTCCCAGAAAGGGTGGGAAAATCCGTCTTGGTGGGCCAAACCTCTATGGAAGTTAAAAGGTCCAGCGAAAACTAGACTTTTTTTCTGGTGTGCTCTCCTCCAAAAAGTCCCTACTTGGGAGTTTCTTCAAAGACGGGGTAGGATAGGCCCGGGCTGGTGTCCCCTATGCAAGAGCAGTGCCGAATCCGTTCAACACCTGTTCCTCTTCTGCCCCTTCAACACTAGTCTTTGGGCTGAAACGTTAAGGTTAATCAAAATCCCTTATAGGTGGGAAGGGCAAGGGATTTCGGAAGCCTGGGAAAAGTGGTGGAATGAAGCTGCAAATGACAGAGAGAGATCCATCCCGCTCCTCACCTGGGGGACGTGGCTGGCTAGGAATCAAGTCATCTTCAAGGACTCTGTCTTTCCGATCGCAAGATTGGCAGCCGAAGGTGCTGCAATTTTCGATAGTATCCCCGCTCCGTCTACTCCTTCTCCCAGACTAGTTCGACAAGAAATAATAAGACCTTCCATTCCGTGGGCTTACTTTGATGGAGCCTCAGATATAAACGGCCGCTGTGGGGCTGGTTTCATAATTCATTTTTCAAAGGATAAGTCTGTCAAGGCTTCAGTTGGCCTAGGACAAGGCTCCAATAATTTCGCTGAATTGAAAGCCCTCCACCAGCCACAGAGAGCTTGAGAAGCATAACAGCCTCTCGATTTCTATCATCAAACTTATCTTGATCGGTACCAGTTGTACCGGGACGAGTTTCTTTGCCCAAAATGAGCTGATCAAGACGCCTGTATTCAAAGATGGTCAACATTCTTTGTTTCCAGATGTTATAATTGTTGCCATTAAAGCGTTAATTGCCTTCTAACATCAGATTGGTGAGGGAGGCCATCTGTACGTTTCTATAAGACTGATCTGGACAGTTCTGCCTTTTAAATCAGATCTTTGCCACCAACTTGAAGAGATAAATGTTGTCAATACAACCAACAACTAAAATGATCAGCAAACAATTCAGCCTCCAAATGATCAGCAAACGACCTTCTTCTGGTGATATATGGATCAATAAGCCAGGGCTCCCCTGAAAGATAACTCGACTTTCACAGCTGGATAAGGTGGTCTCCTAATTTTAATAAACTCGGCCTTGTAAGAATTTAGATCTCAGCTTCATTGATTGAAGAAACTCAGCCCCCAAACAGTAAATCAATCTCCTGAGATGATAGTGGCTGAAGCAATAACTTGACCCTCTGGAATTTATCTTTGGCAGATGGATATTAAACACTTAGCAAATCAATCTTCAATTAAACTGGTGTACTTGGCCTCCCAGTTTAGATGGCTTCTCAGCCTCAATAACAGATCGGACTTAGCCTCCAGTAGACATCAAAATTCTTTAAAAAAAATAATGCCAAATACTCCAATAATAACAGAGGTGACTTAGCACCTGACAAACACTGATTTTGATCTCTCTTTGGATGACAAACTCAGCCTTTTAGCACGGGATTCTCAGGTGCAAATAAGACCGAGGTAATTCTCTTCGTAACCCTTGTGTTCACCGGAGTATGTTCTGTGGGTGCTTCTTAATGCACAAAATGCAGCTAACAGTGCAGCAAAAAAATACGTGAAACTTCTTTGCAGTTAATCAATACGAATCGGAAGATACCTGGAAGTTACGAATAGCACTGTGTGAGTTACGAATAACACTGTCGCATACTCGGGATGTGATCCGCATAAATCTCGACTTGAATACAGTGTGAAACGGATATACTGTTATCCGCTTGGAACTGTTATCCGCTTGAAATGATAAACTCGGCCGGCCAGATCACGCGGAAAAATAAACTAAACTTTCACTATGAACCCGCGACCTCTGCTACAGTCGGCGTCCACGTCCTCGGCAATACACGTAACCGGCCCACGTCTTGATCTACGCAGCTTCGTTTGAAAATTATCGCTGCAAATGTGACCTGATGCTAGATTTAAATCACGCACTGTATTGCTGTAGAATAATTTTCAGAAGAACGAAGACTTCCAATCGGTGAAAACGTCGTCTATTTATACCTGAAGAATCCACTCATACGCTAATTTTGATGATGTAGTTACCTGAAAAACGCATCAACAAAGAACGTGTCTAGAAAAGAAAAATTCGCAGAACCCTCGGCTCTTGAAATTTCCACAAAAATATCAACCGATTTGAAATCAAGACAACAGAGAGCAACCTCGAAAAAATTTTAACACAGCTGAAAAAATTATTTCAAAGAATCCATTTCTGTATCGAGATAGACGACTGTAAGCTTTTATCACAGTGAGCAGAGCCGAAGCTAAGACTCAGTGAAGGCTTCTGGCTTACAGAGGGCTCGACCTTAGAAAGGAATGATAGAAAGAACCTTGCTCCGATACCATAAAACAGTGCGAAACATGCATATGGATTTCCAAATGAATTCAATGAATTGATTGAGCAGCAATACTCAATAATAATACAGCGATATTTACAAAGATAGAAACATCAAGTTTCTATGTAAAGAATCAGTTTCATCTAAGAAACTGCTAAAAGAATAAAATTAGCAACAGCTAAAGAATGAGCATTCAACTAAATTAGTATTATTCTAATAGTTCCAGTGGTTAAGTTCATAAGAGAGAGGCCGCAAATCTTTAATAGATGCGCACTACAATGAGCTTCATAACTTCGGATTAACCCCAGAAGAATGATGAAATCAAGCTTGGATCATAGATTTGTTTAGAAGATTCAGTATCAAGTAGAATAGTTCTGCTCCAGATCAAAATTTCACGTAGAACTTCAACAAGGATAGTCCACACATTACAGACTAGACCGAACCCATGCTACAGAGAAGAGTTGACTGTGATTTTCCCATGGAATTAGCTTCAGAAGTACGTTGTATATGTCTGCCCGAAAGGCCGAGTAGGTAAATGCCAAGGTGCCCGGGTTGTGCCCGGGTTTAGCCCACAAACTCGCATAGAAATTAGGGCTTAGTCTCAACATGCCCTAAGAAGCACTGAAAATCATCCACAGGTAATTTCAGATCTGTCAGGCAAAATCCTCAGATCAAGAGAGCCTGAAATACACAAAGATCCTTAGCGAATAGCCATAGCCCAAGCAAATCCAACCAGACTTCAATTTGACCTTCTCTTGAAATATTAGTGACTGCACTAGGTCTAACTATCTCTAAACACAAATTTGATACATTTCAAGGGCAATTGCAGACCTCATCTTTTGTGCCCAGAACTGTGCTCTTCTTACTAAGATATTCAGTTATCTTTTGGTTCTAGAACTAGCCCCTCGATCTTCTAAAACAAGGTTTTATATGATCTTCAAAAATATTCATTCTTGATCCACAAAATTGTAGCCTAGTCACTATGATTAGGATTTGCAAAAGTGCCCAAAACTGTAAGCTTCTTCATCTAGGAGCTCGGTCCAGACTTCTTAACTTCCTTGATTTTCTTATGTCTTTACGCAAACAAACCTGACTTTTTGTCTCTTTTGCTTGGGCTTGTCCTCACTGGCTCAGAAACCATGTTAAGTTTAGGACATGTTCTTTTCTTAGTACAGAAGCTTCAATATTCCATATCAGCCCATTTATTAATTCAATCACATGAATCATTATCATATTGACAGTTACTGAAGAAAGAACATTTGCAATAAATAACGAAGACAAGTCAAGACAAAATGACACAATAATATGGCACAAGCTAGGGAAAAGCCCCAAGATGGGGAAAACCTATGTTGCAAGAAACGTGGGGCAGGAAGGCGTTTCCGTACAGAAACAAGTACGAAACGCTGAAACGCGTTTGGTACGGACCTAAAACGCGTTTCAGGCCGTACTTCCACTTTTGACAAAACTGAAACGTGGCCAGCATGGCCTGAAATGCGTTTCACAGCCATACGACCCACGTTTCAGCGTTTACTTGTGTTTTTTTTAATTTTTTTTTATTTACTTGTTTTCTAATCTATTCTTATGTTAGCCTAGTGACTTCTAGTTGCTTCTAGATGCCTATCTAAAGTTATAGAAGTTAACTTTTTGCGCTAGTGTTGATATGCAGTTCATGGTAAAAGTAAAAGTGATATTCTCCTTTATTTTTCATTTTCATCATTTTACTTAAATTTTTAACATTACCATGAAATGATTCAGGATGTTTGAGAGTGGTTTCGCCCTCATTGGATTTCATATGGAGAAAGTAGAATTTTAGATCACTCAAAATCCAGCAGACTTATCTGTTTTTCAGGATTTTAGGATTGGGGGGATTGCAATGTTTCCATTGGATTTTATCATGTACTAGGGTATGGAACTTGTATTTAATCAAGAGAACCAAGCCCTCTATGCAGGGGAGACTCCCAATAATCAAGAGAATGTAGAGTACTAGGGTATGAAACTTGTATTTAATCAAGAGCACTAAGGTCGTTCGACTATGTAGGAGGAGACTCCCAATCAAGCACAAGAAACAAGAAATTAGAAATTTCTCGTGGCTGATTTTGGATATTTTCTATTTTCATTATGTGATTATTCCATGAGTAAATGTGAGATGTAAATTAGATACTTATAATTGAATGCATTGACAATTGACAACTTTATATAATGTAATAAATTAGAATGTATCATATATGCTTTATGATTGCACATATTTCTTAAATTCATTCTAATATAATATATATATATATATATATATATATATATATATATATTCAGTGTTGATAATATCGCCAAGATATCGGCGATATTTGGAAATATCGCGATATTTTCGGCGAGCCGAAATATTGCCTACCAAATATCGCGATATTTTAAGGTTTTGAAAATATCGTGCGATTTCCGAAATATCGCCGATATCTTGGAAAATATCGCGCGACGATGGAAAATATCGCCCGGTGACAGTGAAATCTTTCCGCGCGGCCTATAAAATTCGATTTTTGGTTTTTTTCATGTCATTTTGTTTTTCTGAGCGCTGGAGAAGGAATGTGGTTGCTGCCAAGGAGGGTTTGAACGTTCCATAGCCATTATTGCTTTTGCCACCAACAACGAAGATTTCTCTAAGCTGCAAGTGCCAAGAACAGTGAGACAATCTCATTCTTCCCTACAATCATTTTGCTTGGTTTTTGCTTTCCATTTCAAAATGCAAGGGTTTAGTCAGTGAGTCAATGTTTAGCCTTTTTTTCATAAATTTTTTGGATTGACATACTAGTTTCAGCGTTTAATAAATTAATATGAATGATTTGGATCTCTGGTAATAAGATAACAATGGTAAAATTTGGCTTCTAAAGTCTCTATAAATCAATGAAGAAATAAATCTAATTCATAAGGAACCTTGTCTAAAAGACTGGTGTCATACAAGTGAATTTTGGAGGACTGTTTGTTGAATAACGAGGTCTAATGCACCTACAGCAGTGGTATAATTACGTAACAGTGATATAATAAGTGATATACAGTAACCTCATTTCCTTGGCATATCATTTGCATTGTTAGGCTCTTTCATTGCTTGGCATCTTTGGTTAAAGTGGCAATTATTGCATCATACAAGCTCACTGCCCTCTTAACTTTTAAGTCTGCTCTTTTTTTCATGCCCATTGCAAAATTTCAAATTTGCAAATAATGTAGCAAAAAAAGTTAAAACTGTTTTGTAAAATGATGTGGTTATTTGTAATTTTGTATTACTTATTAAGTTACTAATTCCAAATTTTTTTTGGTGCTCTAGGTTTCCTTTTGAGTTAGCCCACTACAAAATACAAATATGCCAAAAGCCTTGGACCCATTTTGGGAGTATAGGAGCCCTGATGGTGGGACAAATCGTGCATATCTTACATGCAAATTGTGTGGGACCAAGATGACAGGTGGGATTACACGACTGAAATACCATCTTGCTAGACTCAGTGGACATGATGTTGGGGTTTGTACAGTTTCTAGTCTGGAGCTTATACAAAAAGCTCTTGAGGCAATTGAAGAAAAGGACAAAAAGAAGGAAGAGGCAGAAAGAAACAAATTTGAACGTGCAGGTAGATCTTTCGGGATATCTTCTCCTAATTTTGGTGTTGAGGGTAGTGGGCCTAGTGGCCCTAGTGGGAGGGGCTCCATAATTGGCACACCATCACATGCTACTGCTAGTGTGAGTGCGAGGTCATCATTTTTTGTTCCACGAACAGGAGCGGAGCACAACCTGGCATAAAATCGCTTGTTAAAGGGAAGGAGAAGCAAGAAGCAGATAGAGTCATGGGGAGGTGTATTTTTTGGAGCGACTTACCTCTCAGCATCACAAAAACCAATCCATTTTGGCAGCCAATGTGTGATGCTATTGCTGTTGTGGGCCCAGGATACAAAAGTGCCACATATGAGGAGTTGCGGGGGCCAATTCTTCAAGGAGAAAAATAGTACATCAACTCTAGATTGGCGGAGTTGAAAAAGACATGGGAAGTTACTGGATGCACAGTGATATCTGATGGTTGGACAGATAGGAAGGGTAGGACCCTTCTAAATTTCTTGGTACATTGTCCTAAAGATACCATGTTTATTAAATCGTTGGATGCATCAAAACCAATGTTGCACGAAGCGGGAGCGAAGCGGAAGCGTTGAAGCGGAAGCGGGGATGCCGAAGCGTCATTTTCCAAAAATCTAGGAAGCGAAGCGTCTGCGGAAGCGTCTGCTATATATATATATATTTTTATATTTTTTTGCATTTATACTCAAAACAAACATCCCAAATACCAAATTAATTGTAAAAGACATGAAAACATGCATATTTTTGCATATATCAAGATAGATATATCAAATACAACAATCATCTATATTCTAATTTCTAGCTATTACAAACATACATCAAATTTTTAAGCATATTATAAAATATAAAACATTTAAGCATATTATAAAACATAAAACATAGAGCATATTATGATTTATCTAGCAAGTGAGCAACTGTCAACATTTGTCATGTCCAAAATTCAAATAATAATGTTTACAAAATATATCACTTGGTCACCGCCAAGCCAAAAAGGTTCAAAATTCAAATTCACAAGTCTACAAGTCTAATGAGTAATCTATGACAAAAAAGTAGTAGATTGTGAATATATCTACTAATCTCTGCTCCTTCCACCATGAATAGAACGTGGTGGTGGGCCTCCACGTGGTGGTAATGAAGAAGATGGTGCCTGTGGAAGTCGTGGTGGTGGGCCTCCACGTGGTGGCACTGAAGCTGATGAAGAAGAACCCCCTGCTGTTGGTGTTGAACCATGGA
>APFE031722818.1:67870-148127 GCA_000404065.3 Pinus taeda
AAGCAGCTCCTCTATTAGTTGGTTTCACTGATTCTGATTGGGTTGGTGACTCTGATGATCGGAAGTCTACTGCCGGTTATGTCTTCACTCTTGGTTCAGGACATATTACATGGGCTTGTAAGAAACAGGCTGCCATTTCTCTTTCGTCAGCAGAAGCAGAGTATCGTGGTGCCGTGGAAGCTAGTAAGGAAGCCTTGTGGCTTCGTCAGATCTTATCAGAATTTGGCTTTGAGCAGCAGCATCCGACTACACTTTGGTGTGATAATCAAAGTGCCATTCAGCTTTGCAAAGATCCAGTTCAGCATCAGCGCAGCAAACACATTGAACTTCACATGCACTTAATCAGAAAGCTCATTCATGACCATGTTCTTGAAGTGCAATATTGTTCAACAGATGATCAGGTTGCAGACATCTTCACAAAGGCTCTCACAGAGGCGAAGTTCAATAAACTTCGATATATGCTTGAGTTCAGGAAGTTGTCACTAAGGGGGGATAGGCTCTAGTGCCTCCTTCCTTCTCCTATTGTGTCATATTTGTAAATCCTTCAATCCTATCCCAAGTTGTTCTTAAGGGGGGATGTTAGGATATTCCGACACATAGGAATAGTTAAGTATAACTTGGTCTAGTATCGAGTTAGGTAAAGTGTGTTTCTTTAACATGTACATTTGTAACTTACAATCCGATGGTCACGATGTGTAGTGATCCGACGGTTCATTCTCTCATCGGTATTACCGACACTTGATCCATGGCTTGACACCCGATTGGTCCATGAATTCTATTTAAAGCGCATGGAGGGTCATTTGTAGGTCCACCGTGCATGAGAGAAGCTTATGTAATTTCATTCTTTTATTAATAAATTGCCTGAAGTGGCCGCGTTGGCTCAGGCCATGGACTGTTTCCCTCTTTGAGGGTTTTAACCACGTCAAAATACTAGTGTATTGATCTGTGATCTGTTTGTGAGCGGTATCCTTTGGTGTTCTGTCTGAGGAACTTACCCTGTAAATTCCTACATGCCCAAGGCAGTCCGAAGTTAGTCTTTTATTGAAAGGTGCTCCTGGGATTCTTGTGGTTCTGCAAGAACCTTCCCCTCATAGCAAACTCAAATGGTGGTCGATCCATCCTCGTCCTCTTCTCCCTTTGGTTCCCAAGTGTTCATGGTTGGAAGCATTCCCGTTCATGTAACGACTCGAGCAAAGGAATATCCGTCATCCATCGTGAAGGAGCCTGAGGTCCCCTCAAGCGCTCCTCCATCCAGTTCCCGTCCGTTCCACATCGAGAGATCTAGCACTGAGATGCCCATCCGACCCCCTCCTAAAGGTGTACTCCGGTGATCATCTTACAACCCAAATGCTCATGCTGCCCAACACTATAGCATCATTGAGGACTTAGCTCAGGCTCCATCAGCTATGTCCGCTTTAGAAGTTCTCTAGAGCTGCCCCCCTAGAGGAAGTCCTTGCTATCGGCCATCAGTGGCATCGACCTGATCGATTCGGATTTGATCACCTTTGATCTCGAGAGCCATGTACCCAAGCTGCTTCATCAGATTGCCTTCCTCATTCAAGTCATCATCAATTCAAAAATGATTCATCGTACAGTTATTGATGAAGGCACGTCGACTTGCATTATGTCTGTTGCTTGTTGGAAGGCGATTGGGTCTTTGACTTTGAGTCAGTCTCCCACGATACTGGAAGCCTTTGATGGGAGAGAATCCCACCCCTACGGTATCCTCCAACGATTGCCAATTACTTTGGAAGGGAAGACCATTGAAGTGGAAGTTGAGGTTGTTGATGCAAATCTTACTTACAACCTCCTTTTGGGCCGGAGCTGGACATATGCCATGCATGCCGTGGCTTCATCCCTCTTTCGTGTCATTCGTTTCCCTCATCAGGGGAAACTTGTCATGGTAGACCAACTCTCCTTCTTCGCTTCTTCTTCTGAAGGCGATGTGCCTTTCGTGGAGCATACCTCCACCCCCTTCGAGAGTGTGGGAGCTAGGCTCTTCAAAGATCCTGCCCTCATGGGTGTCTTTTCACTCCCACCTCCGAACCTTGCTTCGCTTGGTTTGGTTTCTACTCGTTCTGATCCCTCATTGCACACTGTTGCTACCATCGGTCCCTCTGCACAAAGGGGAATCGATCCTCTAGCTTGTAACCCTCGCTCGGCCGGTGGGCATGGGAAGATCATCAATGCCATTGATCATGTTACAAAATAGGTAGAGACGATGCCTATAATATGTAGGCCGATCATGTAGCAGTGCAATAGGGTAAGTCCCAAGATGGGCTTGACTTGAACAAGTATCATGCGTGCACTTTATTTTTGTACATACATGTGCTTTGTGCAAGTGTGTTGTGTGTGCATGTTTTTGTCTTGGTGTGTTGGCATGATTGTCTCTTATTGTGTCTTTTTGCTTCTTGGATAGATGTCTGGATCGCCTTACATTGGTTTCACTGATGGTGCCTCCCATAGTACACGCAACTTGTCCTCTGCGGCATGGGTGATCTACGATCCTCATGGTGAGTTAGTAGACATTCAAGGGGTCTGTCTAGGTTGTAAAATGAACAATGTTGTGGAGTATAGTGCTATGATTGAATATTAGTTGAGGTGATTAACATCGGCATTCGAACATTGGTTGTGAACTTGGACTCTCAGCTTGTTGTCCACCAACTCAACGGGCGTTATTCCATCAGAGACCATCGGATTTTAAGGTTGTATTTATGTGTTAAGTTGTTAGAAATGGATTTTGATTTCATTACTTATCAACATATTCCAAGACAACTTAATATGTAAACCGATGCATTAGCTAATTATGCGTTGGACAGGAATTTGCATAATATGTAATTCAACATAACATAAAAAGCATAAAACACAATAAACCATAAAACATATGTGTATATATATATGTGTGTGTGTGTCCAAAATGTTTGCATCGCATGCATCATCAAAAAATAATACATGTTTGTCTTAGTACATCTGGAGACAACATGTCTCTCAAACAATATGCGTAGAAAAGAAAGCCTAGATATCTAGTCCCGGTGGTGCTCATGGTAGCACGTCACCGCTCGCACTAAACGTCTCAGGAGTTGGTGGATGCGAGTTGGCACCCCCACCGTGTGCCTTTGGTATGCTAGCGAGACATCCGCTAGCCAAGCATAATCTGGAATCCCTCGAGTGATAGCCTTGAGGTTCTAAATGAGATCTCCTATGTCACCACCCTCCTCCTGAGGATCTGCTGCTGCTGTCGGGTGTCTCCTCGCAATGGGAGACATGCCAACTGGACGCTCCGGGCCAACATCTGCATATGCATATAAAGGTCATTAGAACAAGCGTGTATTAACAAACAAAAAAAATTATAAAAACTCAAAATCAAAAAACGAGATCATACCAATCTCCTCGTCCCATTCCTCTCCCTCTGGCAGAGGGAGGTCAGGGTCTCCGGTGAAGTCTGTCCCTACATATGGCCAGTCCTCCACTACAATCAGTTGGTGGCGAAGCCACCCAAAAAACTCAGGTTTGAATGACATTTGCTAACCGCCACCACCCCTCGGCATCAGTGCCGCCCATCGAGCCATCCTTGGCTCTCGAGGTGTCGGATCAGGAACAAAGGTCCCTTGGCCCTGGAATCTTGGCACAGGTTCCAAGAAGAATGTCACCAAGATGGAGTTGTACCCGAACTGTTGCAGCTTGCCACGCTTAACCTTTGTCAGCTGCCTCTTCATATTGGTTGTCACAGCTGACGCCCAATTGAAGATCATCGGGCTAAGGCACTCTGTCGCTAATATCAAGTGGTTATTCATAGCTTCGTGGGGCGCTTGTGCCCCCATAGCTCATGTGATGGTGAATAGAAAAGCTCTGAGTGTCAGGTCCTAGACAGTGGGGATATCCACTTTCGAGCTGCCAGACCCATATCTTGCCTCTAGGCAAACTTGAGCCTTCACCTCTTCCATCTTTTCCCCAGATGGCTTGCTACCAGTCAGTTGGGGCACCAGCCCTCTTCGCGACAATATAGTAAGGAATTAGACATCAGATACATCTAACTCCAACACTTGGTCCCATATTTGGAACACCTGTTCCTGTACATCCCACAAGTTGATCGGATACTGCACGAGCTCTGGCTGAGCTCATAAATAGGATAGCAGGAAATATTTCTTGAGCCCACAAGCTCTGAGAGCTCCCATCCAGTCCTCATCTGCTAAGGCCGATGTGTCCACTTGGTCATGTTCTTGTTCCTTCCATACGATTACCATTTTCACATGTTCCCCTGCAATCACAAGCCCAAAATGGTGAATTAGACCCTTGTGCAACTCAAAAATGTAGTGAAATCGTTTTGAATTTGTTAAAATTGAGCAAAAAACCTGCGCGGCCGTTGGTGCAACTGTTTCTAAAACAGTGGCACCCATGGCCACGTGCCTTTAGGGAAAGTTGCCCCATTGGCGCAGGTCCGTGCCCGAAACCTGTGCCAATGGGCACAACCCTTATTTTCTAGCTCCCCCCTATAGAAGATGGAAAAGCAATCTAAAACAAATTTGAAATAGATGAAAATGGAGTGGGGGAAGAGACCTCTTACCTGACACTGACGGCGCTCCAAATGGTCAACTGGAATTTTTGCAATTGTCGCTTGAAGATCACACACAAAAAGCCCTAATGTCGCTCTCAAAAGGTAAAAGTGAAAAGTAATTTCTTGTTTTACCATTTTCACCCATTTTATAACTTTTTGACCCTCAAATAGGTTTTAAAAGTCTTTTCATGAATATTTTAATGTATATTTGTGTCGAAAATGGATTTTACACTGGTTTCTTATGCAGTGACTGGTGTTTGTATGGCTTAGGCGACGAAACGAGTTGTATTTTATACTTTTTCAGACTCGGTAAATACACGAAAAAGTCACTTTGGAGTCATCGTTTTGCTCTTTTCTGACTCTTTAAACATGAAAAGAATGCCGAGTTGGTCCTCTCGACTCGTTAAATGTAAATGAGAGGTGGTCATCTTTAAACCCTTTTCCGACCGTGTAAAAAAAAAAAGATTGTCAGACCTTTGTCGTTTTAGGTTCGTTAACAGTCACGAAGCGACGTGGTTTCGATCGCATTTTTACTTTTTCAGATCGGAATCACTACTTATGAAAAGTACTCCTCAGTCATAATGATCGGGCAGTTCTTTCAAGCATTGTTTTATACTTTTTCGGGCTTGAGAGACACAACTTTACGAAAAAGGACACCCCTGAAGTTTCCTTTTCTGCTTTCTTTTCAAACTCTCTAAACATGAAAAGACGTCGAGTTCTTCCTTTGTCAGACTCGTTAAAACTTAATGACATCGGATTCCGTCGAAATGACACATCCCAAGCATATTCTATCCCCGTCAAGCTTCTCATCCAAAAATAACTGGGGTACTCTCCAGAAATGGTGGGGAAAAAGGAACCACAATTATCGTCGTGTCGGCAGTATGTCGCTCTTGAACATGGCACTTGTCTGCATTCGTGTCTGGGTGGGGACATCTCATCTTGTTTTTACAATTTCCTCCATGGGTTTAGGTTATCCTGTTTGTCCTCTCATCTGCTCATTGTCTTGTCACCATGACCCTTGATCATTTGATGTCAAATACTACCAAGTCCACTGTCGTGCTGCCAATATGTTCAAGAGAAGTTGACCTCTGCAGAATACTCAACCTCCCTCTAATACCTCACACAAAATTTCTTATCCTTCTCTGTCTCATGTCGATGATGTGGGAGACATTATGGCCCACCTTTGATCGAGGTCGCTTCCTGTCGACTTCAGTTCATCATCCGGGAAGTTGACCTAGAGACTCCCTTCAGGTGCCTTGGAGCCTACATGCCTCAGTGGCAGGTTCTTCATGTTCGATGCGAGGTTTTCATCACTGGCCTCCGATCAAATGATTCCATGGGTGTTTGACGTCAGCTCACACATTTGCATGCCGTAGATTGTACCTATAGTACCTTGAGGACCATTGTCATTATTGGTGGTACCTCTTGCGTCTGTTAACAAATTTCATTATTGACTGGTAATCAAACAATGTTCCTACATGTTCGACTTCGACTCCCATATTCGCATGCTTGAACTTGTACTTTATTCGGGTCGAGATGGAGCACAAGACCCTGGATTTTGTCTGTTGAGATCCAGGTTGCAATTTTGTGGATTATTATGATCATTACATGACTCATTCACTAGATGACTGTGACCATGCTTGAGTCTATTCATCGATCCTCGCTGGATGGCTGCGCCCATACCTTGGATCCAGATTTTTATGTACTCTGCTATGGATGGCTACGCCCATACCACATACATCATGTACTTGAGATATCAGTTGTACTTCTTCATGCAGGTTCTCCGGCAGCAGTGTTTTCAGTTGACCATGTTCTTGTAAAGCATTTCACCCCTCTCTCTCGGGCCTCATGCTTTAGGGGGCATCTGTTACACAGTAATTTGTCGCCGTCCATGTTACCCCTTCTCCTACACATTGGAGGACTTATTCCGAGACCTGTGAGGAGTGACATAACCTGAAAACACCTGCATTGTATCTCCTTGAGTATGTACTTCATATGCCTTGAAGACACCTTCTGCAAAATACCCATAAAAGTATTCCTTTTTCCATTGGTGTCATTCCACAGTGTATCACTCGCGCCAATGGGGGAAATCCTCCAAAGAGGGCGTGCCAGTTGGTGCTCTGTCTCAGAGTCACACTCGTGCAAACCCACTTGGGTAAAGTTTTTAACAAACCAACTTCCAAAGGTTCTTCCTAACTTATTCATGAACTGGTTCCATCTTGAGTTAGCTCAGTTGGGCTTCAAATCTCCATAGAAGGGAAGTAGTTCTCCACTTCTCATGGAAGCTTCCTAATGATAAGGCCAATCCCATGAATCTTGTGGATGATCCTATCTCCTTCTCCTCTCTCTATATAAGCTTGTCCTTTTACCTTTGATAAGCTAGTTAGTAATTGTACTCTTCAAGCTCCAAATTCTAAGTCCCAAAGTCTGAGAATTACTAAGCTCATGCTACAAGAGGCCTTGTTCATCCCCATAAGGCTATATCTTTAATGAGGAGATCCTTGTCCAAGTAACCAAGGAGAGGGAGGCTTGTTCCCATTCCCAACAAGCTTTGCAATACATGTGCTGCTGATCACCTAGCCAAAGGAGGATTTGACGTCAGAACTATGGTTATATTCTTCTTTGTCTATCAATAATAGACGACTATTATTATGGTTCCACTCTTATTGTTATTTGTAATGATGATGAGTTATATTCTTTCTGACTGATATATATTTTCATCTATTGCATTTTATGCTTGTGTTTGTGTCATTCTTTACATGTGTAGGTGTCCATTCATGAAGATCGTTGGGATTGTGACTGTCCGGAGCAAAGGAACGGGAGCGTCAACTCTTCTACAAGCACTAGTGTTGCAATCTTGGGAGGCCCTCATCATCAGTCTTTAATTTGCAATTAGGAACCTGCGTGTTAGCATTGTTTTATTGTTGCTAGACCCCATTTAGGCTAGTGGGATCGCCTCTGTCCGCAGAGGGGATTTACCTACACGAAAAGGACACCCCTGGAGTTTCCTTTTCTGCTGTCTTTTCAAACTCTCTAAACATGAAAAGACGCTAAGTTCTTCCTTTGTTAGACTCGTTAAAACTTAATGACATCAGATTCTGTTGAAATGATGCCTCCCAAGCATATGTTATCCTCGTCAAGCTTCTCATCCAAAAATAACCAGGGTACTCACCAGAAATGGTGGGGAAAAGGAACCACAATTATCATCATGTCGGCAGTATGTCACTCTTGAGCATGGCACTTGTCTGTATTCGTGTCTGGGTGGGGACATCTCATCTTGTTTTTACACATGCCTCCGTGGGTTTGGGTTATCCTGTTTGACCTCTCATCTGCTCATTACCTTGTCACCATGACCCCTAATCATTTGATGTCAAATACTGCCAATTCCACTGGCGTGCCGCCAATATGTTCAAGAGAAGTTGACCTATGCAGAATACTCAAACTTCATCTCATACCTCACACAAAATTTCTTATCCTTCTCTATCTTATGTTGATGATGTGGGAGACATTATGGCCCACCTTCAATCGAGGTCGCTTCCTGTCGACTTCAACTCATCATCCGGGAAGTTGACCTAGAGACTCCCTTCAGGTGCCTTGGAGCTTGCATGCCTCAATGGCAGGTTCTTCATGTTTGACGTCAGGTTTTCATCATTGGTCTCTGATCGAATGATTCTACGGGTGTTCGATGCCGGCTCGCTGATTCGCACGTCGTAGATTGTACCTATAGTACCTTGAGGACCATTTTCATTATTGGTGGTACCTCTCGCGTCTGTTAACAATTTTCATTATTGATTGGTAATCAGATGATGTTCCTGCATGTTCAACTTCGACTCCCATATTCACATGCATGAACTTGTACTTTGTTCGGGTCGAGATGGAGCACAAAATTCTGGATTTTGTCTGTTGAGATCCAGGTTGCAATTTTGTGGATTATTATGATCATTACATGACTCATTCACTGGATGGCTGCAACCATGCCTGAGTCTATTCATCGATCCTCATTGGATGGTTGTGCCCATACCTTGGATCCAGATTTTTATGTACTCTGCTATGGATGGCTGCGCCCATACCACATACATCATGTACTTGAGATATCAATCATACTTATTCATGTAGGTTCTCCAGCGGCAGTGTTTTCAGTTGACCATGTTCTTGTAAATAATTTCACCCCTCCCTCTCGGGCCTCATGCTTTAGGGGGCATCTATTACACAGTAATTTGTCACCATCCCTGTTACCCCTTTTCCTACACATTGGAGGACTTATTTTGGGACCTGTGAGGAGTGACATAACCTGAAAACACCTGCATTGTATCCCCTTGAGTATGTACTTCATATGCCTTGAAGACACCTTCTGCAAAATACCCATAAAAGTAACCCTTTTTCAATTAGCGTCGTTCCACAGTGTATCACTCACGCCAATGGGGGAAATCCTCCAAAGAGGGCATGCCAGTTGGCGCTCTGTCTCAGAGTCGCACTCACGCCAACCCACTTGGGTAAAGTTTTTAACAAACCAAATTCCGAAGGTTCTTCCTAACTTATTCATGAACTGATTCCAGCTTGAGTTAGTTCAGTTGGGCTTCGAATCTCCATAGAAGGGAAGTAGTTCTCCACCTCTCATGGAAGCTTCCTAATGATAAGGCCAATCCCATGAATCTTGTGGATGATCCTATCTCCCTCTCCTCTCTCTATATAAGCTTTTCCTTTTGCCTTTGACAAGCTAGTTAGTAATTCTACTCTTCAAGCTCTAAATCCTAAGTCCGAAAGTCTGATAATTGCTAAGCTCATGGTACAAAAGGCCTTGTTCATCCCCATAAGGCTATATCTTTAATGAGGAGATCCTTGTCCAAGTAACCAAGGAGAGAGAGGCTTGTTTCCTATTCCCAACAAGCTTTTCAAGGAATGTGTTGCTAATCACCCAGCCAAAGGAGGATTTGACGTCAGAACTTGGTTGTATTCTTCTTTGTTTATCAATAATAATAGACGACTATCATTATGGTTCCACTCTTATTGTCTTTATAATGATTTTTGAGTTATATCCTTTCTGACTGATATATAGTTGCATCTCTTGGATTTTATGCTTGTATTTGTGTTTTTCTTTGCATGTGCAGGTGTCCATTCATGAGGATCGTGGGGATTGTGACTAGCTGGAGCGAAAGAATGGGAGCGACGACTCTTCTACAAATACTAGCATTGGGTTCGAGGTAGGCCCTCATCATCGGTCTTTAATTTGCAATTAGGAACCTGCGTGTTAGTGTTGTTTGATTGTTGCCAAACCCCATTTAGGCTAGTGGGATTGCCTCTATCCGCAGAGGGGATTTACCTACACAACAGTGCACCTAGCCCTTTTATAGCTAAGCTGGAATCTTTCTTCATAATCCTCTAGGGATTCATCATGCCCTAAGGTCATCCTAAAAATTTCCTCTTTAGTGTCTTTAGACTTGCAGTAGTCTTGATACTTGTTGTTGAAGGCTTGCTGCATTTTAGCCCAAGTTGTAATGCTATCCCCAAGTAAACCCATGAACCAGCAAGAAGCTGCATCCTTGAGAGTGGGTGGGAATAGTTTCAACTTTTGCTCATCATTGGTGTAATCATAGGTTCTACATATGACAACAAACTCAAACAAGAAAGTGTCTGGGTCTTCTGAGGTCAAGCCATGGAAATGAGGAAGGGCATAGGGGCTTATATTCTTCATCTTCGTATCCCCATTGGTTTCCTTGATGGGGAAGGCACCCTCAACTCTTTCTCTATTTCCTCTGACACTTCTGCTTTTAGTCATTAGGTCATTTGGAATGGGTTCTTCTTCTTCTTCTCCCCTTGTAGGCTCTTAAAATATCTCTGGCTTTTCACCTAAGGGTTCCTCCAATTCATAGCCATCGAAGAAGAGGGAAGGTTGGTTGTTTGAAGCAGTGGGGGTATTTGGAAAAAAAATTCATAAGTTATCCCTATTGCTATGAGGCATGAAAGAAGTGTTTTTGTTTTGTTTTGCATTTTTTCAAGCTTTGAAAATAATTTTAGAATTGAAATTGCAGACTGAAACTAACTGATTGAATGAAAACTAACTTCTTGAATGAAATCTTACTTGCAAAATGGAAAGGAAAGCAAAGAATGCAAAATGGAAAAGAAAGGAAACTAAATTACTTTTGCAGAAATGTAACTAATAGCAGAATATCGGAGACAAGAAATGGAAGAAAGAAAGTAGTAACCAAATATTACTCAGGCACCTCCCCAACAATGGTGCCAAAAAGTGATGAGCACCAGTATTGCAGCAAGAATGCTACAATTCCTGGGGCTACTAACTTTACTTTATCAACCCGGGGTTTGTACAAACTTGGAGGTGATAGTGCTGTATGCACAAGTAAATGTGATGGGTCTGCTCGTTGTCACTGCTAAGCTGACGATATTCCACTAAGGTTTTTCAAACAAGTCTTCGATGGATTTAGAAGAAGCTTGATTACTAATGAGGGAAAGAGAGATCTACTTTAAGAGAAAGCTTGTCTACTGCAGTAAGGAAAAATATCGAAATCAAATGCTAAAACAAAATTTTCTAACTAACTACTAAGAGGCTATGCTTCAACAAAATGCTAAGTTAACATGTATGAAATTATACTTTCCTAAGCATGCAAATTCAAAGAATCAAACATTCTACTATTATGCATGTAAATGAATAAAATAATTCTATTTTTGTTTTTGTTTTTTTTTTTGTGTGAAAGTGTGAAAGCTAATCTCTTTTGGTGATGTGGCAAGTGGATTAGGGATGATGGTGAATGGCTAGAAGGTTGGGGAGGATAGTAGGGGACCTTTTTCCAGATTCCTAGAAGCTTTTTCCTCAATTCTTCCTCAAAATAGGCCACTACAGGTAAACCTACAAGATGTCCCCATGCGTTCTATAGGATGTCCTGAAAACCTACAAGATCCCCTGTATTTATTCAAGATACATCCGAGAGCAAAAGGATGGGTGTTGAAGGTGATGGAAGGCTTATGGAATGTGGTTGGTGGATGGAATGAGGCAAGGGAATTCTTAAGACCACTTCAGAACTCAAAACCAAGGTTCAGGGATGGTTGTGTTTGCTCAACAAGCTTGGAGAAGTTTTCTTGAGAAATTATGAAATTGGTGAGGGTTTTAGTGAAAGAAAAGAATGATAATGGATGGATGAATTTCAAATGAGGTTTCTGACTATGAAATCTCTCTGTACTTCTAAAACACTTACATTGCATCAAACATTGACATTGACCCAAAAATCATGTAAACAAGAAGAATTTCAATTATCTAAGGAAAACATAATTTCATGAGCTAGTTGCCTACTTTATGCATGAGGAGAACTTGCAAAATAAGATGGAACATTGATGAGATCTAATGCAATACTAAAGGTAGAAGAAATGATAACTAAATCATACTCTTGCAAATTAATCAAATGCTGGCCTAAGTACAGAAAACTCTAAATTCCATGAGAAACTAGAATTCTCTCTTTTTGGGGCTACATAGGAGTTATTTCCTCAAACCATGATCCCTGAAGGAAGGAGTGATGCCAAAACCACCTATTGTCAACTTTTTTGATGTTCCTTTGTCTCTTCTAAACTATGGCTGAAGTAAAGTGCAAATGGAAGAAAACCAATAAGAAAACTAATGGAATCTACACTACTTGCAGTGAAATAATTATAAAGACAATTCAACCATTAATATATAAATTTATTCTAAGCATACAAATACAAGAAGAGGAGCCTTTTTTTCTAGGGTTGGGCCCTAACCCAAGAGATCCTGTCCTCTAAGTTAACTCAGTGCTGGATCAAGGAATTGCTCATTCTTATTATAAAAACAAAAAATTACATAACAATGTCTTCCACAAGCCTTGAACTCGAAATTGACTAGTGTTTTTACAACAAAAATTAGAATCTTAATGAGACTCTAGTCCTCTTTATTTATACAAGTGAAGTCCCCAACGACTTCCTTAAATCTAGTGAGGCTCAGATCCCAAACTCAAGATAAACTAGTTGTTTAATTGTCACTTGCTAGATTTCCTTTTGATCTCCATGACTTGGCTGCTTGTACTCTAAGCTAGTGTGATTGATGGAGGAATATTCGAATGAGGGACGATTAAATGAGGAGCATATACCTCGTACAATCTCTCCTCCTTGTCTCATTCGAGTTTCAACCCTTAATTAGCCAAAATTCCATGATTTTTCTCTCACAAACCAACAATCAATGCACATTAGTCGATTGGGCATAATATCTCACTTTGACTCATCTCATTAGACAAAATATAATCAAAATATGTAATAAATTGTGAGAAGAATTGATTTGACTAAGAGAGAAGGTGGATTAAGGTCCATATAGTTACCCAATGATGAGGCTCATCACATTGTCCCCACTTTGCTCCTCACCTTTGTGTTCTTTCTAAAAAGGTTGTTGCAAGACATTTTATTACCATTTCCCAAACAACCAATCTTCCCGGAAAAATGCAACTGGGTCTTCATCCTCTGAATTCTAAGTATCATATATTGGGGAACCTATTGAGGAACCCAAACCCACATCTAAAAAATAATCATATATAGGAGCATGCTTCAAATTGAAAAAATAATACTTAGAATAATTAATTTGAAGTTGAATTTTGCCTTCTTTCACAAGGCCATATGAGTTATGAATGTTGTGACTGTCTTCAAGAGACTCAAGGGGTTGGTCCACGCATTCACCATACTCCATGACATATTCTTGAACAATTTTTTCATTTTCTTGATCAAAGAGTGGTTGTTCTTGTGGTAAGTCTAAAATTTTATCATGTTTACTGCTCCCTTGATTAGCTTTAAGCATGGTTATAAAATATTTTGTTTGCAGAATTGTTAAAGAACCATTTTCTTTTAATTGTCGAGCATCATTTTTGGAAAAATATTGCTTCTTACATTCGAAGATCTCTTGACCAACAAATCTGTTAAGATCCCCTTAAATGGTTAATACCTTATCAACATTCACTAGAAATTTTTGAAGTTCTTTCTCATCCATTTCTTCAATAGGATCATCATAAACCTTAATTTATTTTTTTAAACCATAATATTCACAACAATCTCCAAAAAGAAAATCTTGTAAATATAAAGTTGTGCAAAAAGAATTAAATGATGCATGGAAATTATTGAAAGAAGAAATTCTTGAATGAGATAAAGATCTATAACAAACCCTTTCCTCCTAATCCAAAGAGTACATGAACAACTTCATCTTCACATTTTCATGAATGGTACTTTATTTCTCCATGCATTCATGATAGCTTCTAAGATGTTGAACGGAACTTTCATCTTCATCTCCACTAAATCTTCGAAGATACTCATTCCACTCATGGAATGTAGGAATATGATGAGGATAGCTAGGGATCCCAGTAAAATCCAATGGGGAAAGATTATTGGCTAAGAATGCAGGGAAACCATTAAAACTTAAAAAAATAAATGCTCAAAGGTAAAAACACTAGGTGAAAATTTTACAGCCTATCATTGGCTTTTGTCACCTTCAAAAACTAGGTAAAATTATTTAAACCCAAGGAAGATATTTTCAATTCCATCCCTGACAATGATGCCAAAGATGGGGATAGTTTCTAGCTGTGGGGAAACTAGTGACCAAGACATCTCAAGCTTAAATAGAAATAGTTAATATCAATTCGCAGATGGATAGACCATGAGGGCTTGCATCCAACACTCCTAATTTTGAAACCCAATATTTCCAAAATAGAATGGAGAGAGAAACTTCGAGGGTCACAAGATCTTGAACCAAAGGAGTAATTTGAGGAAAAGAAAGATGAAAAATTTTATATACAGGGAATTAAGAATATGAATACAACTACTATATGAAGAAGCATGGAAGAGTGAGAATGTGTGGATGATTTTACAACATGGTGGAGCACTCTGTAAGGCTTCTTTTAATAAGATTTCTAGGTACTCTCTGCTGAGAAAACAACATTAGTAAATTTTCTAATAAAAAGAAGCCAACAACTTCATTCCACTCATGTTAATAGATGAAAAACATTAAATGAAAGAATGAAAACATCTATGCAACTACCCAAAGTTCAACATTACTATATTTTTTGATACAAAGAAGCCAACAACTTCATTACACTCATGTTAATAGACGAAAAACATTAAATGAAAGAATGAAAACATCTATACAACTACCCAAAGCTAAAATTAAACTGCAATGTATTTTTTCAGATTTCAGAGAAATTTTCTGTTTACAATACCAGTCATGGAGAGATAAACTCCGAACCCTTTCAAAATGTCATTTTTAGAATCTTATTCGTGTCACCACGTAACTAACCAACTTTCAAAAGATAATCAGTTTTGGAACTGACTCCTCAACTTAGCAAGTAACTGTATTTAAATAGTTATGAAAACGGTTCCTCTAAAAGCTTTTAAAATTACAAAAGTAATTTAATCATTATATATATTTAGCATATATAACATTGAATTAAAAGCATAAAAACCCCTTTTTGATGGACAAAGATCGGTTCCTTTTTTATTTCTTCTAGAAGGCCCACATATACATATGGAGTGAGCCCAAATTTAGTTTTAACGCATAAATTGGATGCAAGCCAGAGGGTTTTGGATGATTATCTCTTGTTTCGAGTGATTTTATCCACGTAAATGCTAACAAAACCACATACAGTTAGAAACCACAAACTACTTATGGTATCACTTCTGGTACTTTCTGGAAGAGAGATTATGTGATGTCGGGTTGATTAATAGTCATCGATTTATTGGATGGGCAATTTGAGAAAATTGCTTCCCAAGAGCTTGGCTTGGCATAAAACCCATGCATATCTTGGTGTTGAGGCTCTGTTGGATCTTGGAGTAATAACATTATGGGTCATTGATAACTTTATATTTACTGCAAATAAAATTTTCATGGTATAGTCATCCATTGGACTTTATTGGAACTACTACACACCTACATGCAGACTCTTAGTTAGAGAATGGGACTACATGCAAGATTCCTTCTACGTGATTTACTCCTCGATTTGCTCCTTCTTTAACTCTACAACTGGTTAGTTCTTCTGCATGATTTACTCCTTGATTTACTCTTTCTTTAAATCCGCAACTAGTTAGTTCTTCTGCATGATTTACTCCCTGATTTTCTCCTTCTTTCACTCCGCAATTGGCTAGTTCTCTTCGGAACTTTTTGTAGGTGTTGCGTCTTCTCATTGATCACCACTATGGAGCATTACCTTGGGATCTTCACCCAGCAATGCTATATCATGAGCATTATAACCTATTTTCTAATGAATGATTCTTTTCTTCTTTCGATTTTCTTTTAGTGTTTTTGCTTTGCAAAGCTGTGTGTTCAAACTTCACTAGTTAGATTCATCTGTGCAGGTTTTCTAGCACATATACATGGTATTAGAGCCCACAGGTTGCTAGATAAAAGGAACACGAACACTTTATTTGGTAGGTATTACAGCTTCAAGATCGAAGATCGACAGAAAAATGGAGTTTCCCATAGCGTCGATGCTAACACCGTACAACTATCACGAATGGAAGGACCAATTGGCTTGATACCTTCATCAAAATGGGTTATATAGGATTACCATGGCTATAGAAGTTGAACCCACTTCAGCCATAGAGAAATCCAAGTACCTCAATCGCATGGATGAGGCCCACGGATCCATATGCATGTGCATCTACCCAGAGTTGCAGTTTCATCTATCTACCTACAATACTCCCAATGAGATTTGGGGAAAGGTTGAATAACTATACAAGAAATAGGATGAGATGAAAGGACATCTGCTCAAAGTGGAGCTGCTATCATTGGATCCACAGAACTATGACAGAATTCAAGATTTCTTCACCAAATATAATGATCTATTGCTGCAACTCAAGGGTTGTGGAATTGACAAATCCAAGGAGGAGAGTCACCAATTTCTCTTTATTATGTCAAAGCTCAGACCAGAATAATCCATCTTTGTGTCTACATCTCATTAAGTAAGGTTCAGAACAGGTAAATCCTACACTATGCCTTCTCTCGAAGAGTTCATGGAGTCCCTTACTTTTCAGCAAGATAAACTCATTGGCATGGGGAAAATCAAACCTCCAAAAGTGCATGCACTTGTTGTGCATGATGGTAGCCACAATAAAAATCATTGATCTGATTCATATCAGAAAAATCAACAGCAAAAAGACAAGGGAAAAGCACATCCCATCGAAAGAAGGAAGGGTACACCAAGCCCTTCAATGAATCCTCCGGCTCAAGAAATGAGAAAGGGAAGAAAGGAAACATATGCACCTACTATCAAAGAGGATTCCATCTAGAATCCTCTTACATGAAGAAACAAATTGACAAAATGGCAGAAATCCTTCAGAAGCACAACCTTGGGGACCACATCCCTCAGGGCGCCAAGAAGAAAACTGAGGATCCACCACATGGGAAAGGTAACAATTTCATGCTTTAGTTGTAATTAATTCTTCCCTTGATGCATGGATTATAGATTCTGGTGCATCACATCATATGCCTATTGCAAAGGAAGTCTATTCCTCTTTGGACATGTGCAAAGGACCTCCCATCCTCATGGGAGATGACTCACCTATTGAGGTCACCAGAATAGGTAGAGTGGAACTTTTGCATGGAAGCTTTGAAGACGTGCTTCATGTTCCAAAACTTTCGGTAAACCTACTTTTAGTTTATTAGATCATTCATTCTGGCACTAGAAAGAGAGTGGAATTCACTCCAGATGCAGTGAACATATATGACCTACATAGCAGCTCCGAAATTGCAACCGGTGAGGTAAATAATGGAGCTAGACTGTATACATTTTTTGAATTTATTGAACCTGAATCCTCCTTATTTCTTACACATATTGATGATAGTAGTAGTCTTTCGCACGAGAGATTTGGTCACTTAAATTACAGGTATATGCAGCAGCTAAGCAAGAATGAGATGGTGGAAGGCTTGCCAAATATCAGTTTCTCCAAAGGAGTTTTTTAAGGGTGTGTCCTTGGCAAACATCCTAGAGAAAAGTTTGACACCAGCAAGACTCGCAGAGAATCCTCTCCTCTATATCTGATCCATAGTGATATAATGGGGCCTTTTCCTCATCCTTCCATCAAAAACACAAGGTATGTGCTTACATTTATTGATGATTTCTCACGGTATACTTGGGTGTATCTTCTCAAGGCCAAATCTGAAGTTTTTGTGCACTTTGAAGATTTCAAAGCACTAGTTGAGACACAGTCAGATAGGAAGATCAAAGCCCTCTGTATAGAAAATGGGGGGGAATATGTTAAAAAATCAGTTTAGAGCCTTTTCCTTTAGTCTGGCATATAGTTGCAGTACACAATTCCATACACTCCATAACAGAACAAAGTTTCTAAGAGAAGAAACCGATATCTCAAAGAGATGGCTTCCTGCATGCTGTATGCTAAGTTACCGCCTCATAAGCTATGGGTTGAAGCACTTAATTGTGCTAACTACATCTAGAACAGATCTCCTCATAGGTCTATCAAGGATTAGACCCCCTTTGAGGCTTGGAGCAGCAATAAACCAGAGGTCGCCCACTTTCGTGTTTTCGGCTCCAGAGCATGGGAGAGGATCCCCTCTGAAAGAGGAAAGATCTTGATCCACAGAGCATTGAGTGCATCTTTGTTGGATACCCTAATGGTGTGAAGGGATAGTGACTCTTGATTTCCTCTACAGACAAGCTCATCATTGAGCAAAGTGTCAAATTTGAGGAAAGTCTCTCACATGCACCTCAAGTGCCACATGCAGACACCTTTTATCTAGCTCATGTCCAAGATGATGACTCAGTACACTTAGATGCAGATACAGAGCATGCAAATGCCACGGTAGAGCATGAAGATGCAGAGACAGAGTCTTCAAATACAAATCTAGTGCATGCATATGATGATCCACATCCAAGCCCAGATCGGGCTTCCAACAGTGAATCATATTCCCCTTTCATAAATCAGAGAACAAGGAGCTTATGTGAGATATATGCACAAGACCAACCAATTTCTAGAAATGGTCTTGTGGGGGATAATTCTGATCTGCAGAGGACTAGCTCAGAGTTTACTGAGCCTCCTCTTTCCCTCACTACCACTGAACCATTGCCATCCTGGCATTGTCATTTGGTTCAGTCTTATGATCCGCAGTCTTATGCTGAGGCTGCTGGGCATCCATCTTGGGAGTCTGCCATGGAGGAGGAGTATAACTCCCTCCTTGAGAACCAGAGCTGGGATCTGGTCCCCCTTCCTTTAGGAAGGAAACTTGTCTGATGCAAATGGGTCTAAAAGACCAAGAGTGCTACAGATGGGAAATCACCAGACGGAAAGAAAGGCTAGTAGCCAAAGGCTTCCAACAAGTGCATGGCATTGATTATGACAAGACCTTTGTTCCAATAGCAAAGATGGATTCCATACGCCTTACACTTTCGATTGCGGCTACCCAGGGGTGGGAAGTACATTAGATGGATGTGAGGAATGCCTTTCTTCACGTAGACCTATCTGAGGAAATCTACATGGAGCAGTGACATGGTTTCATTCAGGATTCATCTTTGGTCTGCAGACTGAAGAAATCTCTCTACGACCTTAAGTAGGCCCCAAGGGCTCGGTATGTGAAGATGGATTCTTTTCTCTTATCACAAAACTTTGAAAGATATAAGTTTGATTGGAATGTTTACATGCTCAGGACACGCTTCTCTTCTTATCTTAGTTTTGTATGTGGATGATCTCCTAATCACTGGCAACTCAGCTTCAGCCATTGCTACAGTCAAGAGGGCCTTGCATGATAGGTTCTTGATGATGGACATGGGTCCATTACACTTCTTTCTTGGTCTTGAGATCATCCAGGATGCCACAGACATCAAACTCTCTCAGGCTAAGTATGCATAGGATCTCCTCGAGAGATTTCGCATGACTGACTGCAAGCTAGCATCGACTCCTTTTCTGTCTGGGGTCCACCTTGAGGATGGAGGTGACACTCCATCAGTTGATAGCACTCTCTATCGACAACTAGTGGGGAGCTTATTGTACCTCACCCACTCTAGACCAGATCTCTCATATGCAATAGGGGTAGTTTCCAGATACATGTAGGAGCCGCATGAGCTACACTGGAATGCTGCCAAGTGCATCCTCCGATATGTGCAGTGCACCATCATCTTCAGGATTCATTATGTAGCAGGCACTGCATTGAATCTCCTTGGCTTCACAGATTCTAATTGGGTAGGAGACAACATTGATTGCAAGTCCACGTCCGGATATTAACTCAATCTAGGATCTGGCCCTATCTATTGGTCGAGCAAGAAGCAAGCTGCTATTGCTCTCTCTTCAGTTGAGGCCGAATACAGAGGAGTAGTCAACATCACCATTCAGGCTCTGTGGCTATAGCATTTCCTCACTGAGTTGGGCATCCAATTCCACCAGCCCATTTTCATCTAGTGTGACAACCAAAGCACTCTCAAATTTTGCAGGGACACAATATAGTGGCAGCGGACGAAGCACATAGAGATCCATATGCACTACATCAGAGACTTAGTACATGATCAGGTCATTGATTTGTAGCTCTATCCTTCAGTAGAACAGACTGCAGACATCTTCACCAAGACATTCACTGAGCAAAAGTTTCGCTCTCTACGCGATCGTCTTGGAGTGAAGGACACAGTTGCTTAGCAACCGTCTTTTCTTCCTATTTTCTTTTGAGTACATTGTATTTTGAGGGGGGGAGGGTTCCTATGAGGTTTTCCCTCTTTCCTCATTTTTAGTACAAGTTGCACTATATTTTGGGTGACCTTTGGCCTTAGTTGCCAGGGCCCATTTTCTATTTTTCCCCATAGTGGTGTTGAGGGGGGTAGTGGAACTACTACACACCTACATGTATACTCTTAGTTAGAGCATGGGACTACATGCAAGATTCCTTCTGCTTGATTTACTCCTTGATTTTCTCCTTCTTTAACTCCACAACTAGTTAGTTCTTCTGCATGATTTACTCCTTGATTTTCTCCTTCTTTAACTCCGCAACTAGTTAGTTCTTCTGCATGATTTACTCCTTGATTTGCTCCTTCTTTAACTCTACAACTCGTTAGTTCTTCTGCATGATTTACTCCCTGATTTGCTCCTTCTTTCACTCCGCAACTGGCTAGTTCTCTCTAGAACTTGTTGTAGGTGTTCAGTCTTCTCATTGATCACCACTATGGTGCATTGCCTTGGGATCTTCACCCAGTAATGCTATATCATGAGCACTGTAACCTATTTTCTAATGAATCATTATTTTCTTCTTTCAATTTTATTTTATTGTTTTTGCTCTGCAAAGTTGTGTGTTCAACCTTCACTAGCTAGATTCATCTGTGTAGGTTTTCTAACACATTTATAGACTTTTCTTCTACCAACTTGTCTTTCCATAACTTATTGAGACTTTTATACTCATATCTTATGTCACGAAAACTGCACACAATGTCAAAATAGAAAGGGTTTTCATGCAAGCATATTCCTGCAACTCATCATTCAATGATTGGCTTGTCAAAGAGATGTTTATAAACCTTTTTGCAATATTTCTTCAAGCGATCTTTAGTTTTGTTTCTTTCTCTTTCCTTTGGAGATCACAAAAAAGAATAATAGTTGACCTTTTCGAGTGGGAATTTCTCTGATTCAATTTGGTTTTTTAAATGATAGTATTCACTTCAAGCAGCGATGTAGGATTCTCCTTGCCAAACCCATTCAAGTTTTCGAATACATGTTTTATCAGGATGATTGAAATTAGATGTTGCACAAACATCATCTGTGAGTTTTGAACCAGGTTGAACCTGATTGATAAGGGTTGAAACTGATTGATAAGGATAATATTAGGATACATCGCTGCAACATATAAATTACATATAAGAGGACACTCAGCACAGTTTGTAACATCCCGCAGAGTTTGTGACTGTCTCTTTATATTATTTTTAATGTCATCGTATTTAATTATAGAATCCAAATCGATCATCCCCTCCACTTTTATAGAATATTGAAGATATCGATCTAGATTGTCAATTAATTTCTAATACAATAAGGGATCAAGATGAAATTTTATGGGAAAATACGAATGAAAGACACCAAATTCAAGACATTCAACATAACCTCCAATGTATGTCTCTCTCTCTCAAGAAGGTGCCCCTTGGAAAATGTTTCTGATTCAGTATGGTGCTTGTTAGAACAAATGATATTTCTCTTGAATGCTTGAACCATAAGCAACATTTCACATATAGTTCCAGTTCCTTTGCCTAAACGCGGAGGAATTATTGTTGCAAGGGAAAAGATAAAATGATGTACATATGTCATGTAAAGGTAATATGTTGCAACATCATTAAAAAACTGAATAAGAAGCCATTGTCTGGGGTTTTTCCATTTCAAAGCAGACCATATCTTCTGGATTCATTTATAATGGATCATAACCTAACTTAGATTTTGTGATAGCCATGAGGCGTTGGATTCCCTTTGGTAGATAACTGTCATGCTCAACCGCATGAAAATTTGGCATGACATTCTCCTTTAACTTGATCACAATGAAAACTAATTTCATCACTCATTGTCATTGCATGATGCATAGCCCGTTGCTCCACAAGAGGCCAATAAAATATATCTCCATTATAAATCACATAAACACCAGAATGTAATTCTTCGATGTGATTTAACCATGCCTAAGAATTTCTTTCTCAATTGATGTCAAGACTCTGTTTAGTAGAAAGTCATATAGGGATTTTTAAAAAATTAACTCACCCACATTATGCAGATTTTAATGTAAAGACAACAATATGAGGGCCCAAATAAAACATGAAAGGTGCAAGCTAAACCCTTATCTAATTGATGAAGTGACTCCAAAACCCATCCACCAAATAATAAATCTGAAGTAGATAAAAATCTTATCGAGAAGCTTCTCATGGGGTCTATTGAACATAATTAGCATAATAGTGACGGATATGCCAAGAAGAGCCAAAACAATGAAACATGCCCTTTATTTATAAATCATAATGCCACCTGCTCCAAATACCTTAACATGGCAAAGGAAAATAACTTCAACATTTTAAAAGGGTTTTTGTCAGTACTAACTCTTCCACCTATTTTTAATGCTATGCATATAATCCTTCCTTTTCCCATTGTATGGGCACCATTTTTGGTGGAATATAAATGTTGAATGATGGACCTTGGTGGCTTAAATTTCTTTAATTCTTTATTCACTACCTTGGCCTCACTGCGAGTTTCTCCTCTCGGTGATTTGTCATTTTTGTCTATGGCCATATTGGCATTGAATAGACCTCAAAAGGAAAAAGTTTGAAGCCAGTGAAATATGGTCCATTCAACATCTTATTAAAATATTGGGAAAAATGCTTACCCCCTTGATTTACTAGCTTATATGCAAATGTATTCCTTAGTCAATGTACAGAACTTGAAACTTTATGAACATCGCATGATCATAATTCCATAGGAGGTGTAAACTTTCATCAGTAGATGATTTTTTTCCAGAGAAATTGGACAAGTTACATAAAGACATCATCCTAGACAAAAGGACCAAGACTTCACAATGGGGAGATGTGGAGTAACTTCGAGTGGGTTTCAAAGGAATTTGTCTAAGCAAGACATGATGGATTGAAAAGGAGAAAGTGAGGGAGAAATTCCCTCACTTACATATTGATTGATAAGGATTTTGGAGGCCAAAAATCTCTTGAGTGGGGAGGATTGATCCAAGAGGACCCAAAAAGGCTTAAAATTTGAAGTATTCAAATCTCATCAAGTAAAAAGCAAGTGATAGATCTTTGCCAGATGATTCAAATGGTGCAAATGATACCAAAATTAGAGTATGTATGTCAAGGTTATGTTGATATGAAGTTTTGTGTAAATAGACAAAAACAAGGTAGTAACAGGTCACATGGCACAACTAGGAGATGCAATGTGGCAACCCTCAGGAGCACAACATGTCACGCCCAAAATGCTTCATGTGGAGTGAATTGGCATCTTGTTGAGCGAATGAGATGGTAGGACATAGGTGACTAGGAACATACATCGACCTATAGGAAGGTGGCATGTGGCACCAAGCTAGCAGCCAATTAGGCCTGAGAAAACCACAGGTATATGGGGAAACTCCAATTAAATTGGTGACCAGGGCTAAGAATGACATCGTGACAAATTTGAAGGATGTATCCACCAAGTTGGTAATGATTTTAATATATGTAAAGGGGTGCGTGATGTGCTGTACTTGTAATCCCGCTAATAGAATATTAGGGATATACACACCATTCCTTGTTCCTTCTCATACTTGGGAGAGTATATCCATAGATTTTGTAGGGGGTTTCCTTTGTAAAACTAGGGTCATGGATACTTGTATATAGTAGTAGATAGGTTTAGGAAGATGTCTATCTTGATGCCATGTAAAAATAAGATACAAAAAGGCTTAAAATTTAAAGTATTCAAATCTCATCAAGTCAAAACCAAGTCATAGATCTAGTCAAGACTATTCCAACGGTGCAAATGATGCCTCAATTTGAGTATGTACAACAAACTTATGCTCATCTAAAATTTTATGTAAACAGGCAAAAAGAATGTAGTGGATGGTCACATGGCACACCTACGAGGTGCCATGTGGCACCCCTCAAGAGGACCACATGTCAACTCCCAGATGCTTCATGTGGTATGATGTGGCATCCTGCTGGGAAAATGGCATGGCAAGGCATAGGTGACTACGCACATACGTGGATCTATAGGAAGGTTCCATTTGGCACCAAGCTTGCAATGCATTAGGCGCAATAAAACCACATGTATATTGGTGAAAATCCAAATTATAATGGTGATGAGGGCTAAGAATGGCATCATGACAAATTCGGTGTATATATCCGCCAAGTTGGTAACTGTTTTAATATATATTTCAATGATATATATATATATAATAATATAATATATATATATATAATATATATATATATATATATATATATATATTATGAACCATTTTTAAACCTAAAGCAAACATTGTTATAACCACATTCCATAGTTAGAGCCTGCGGGGTTTGACCCGAAGCCACCTACATAACAACCAAGCCACTTTCCAATGACCCAACCAATGGGACTTTCTAAAGTTTTCCCAACCAAAAAATTTTAAACCCATGCCTATGCATTCAACGTGGAGCCTACATAGACCCATGTCTGAACGAAGAGTGGAAGAAATTAGAGGTAACCCATGCAGGGATAGATCCTGAGGAAGATTTTGAAAATATTCATAGAGCACATTCTCGGGAATATTATAGGGGAATATTCCAAGCGTATGATAATATGTTGTGGCATGAAATTTGAGGAGGACGTGATCATTCTAGAACATCATCAAGTTTATATTGAATTTCCTTGAAATTTTGCAACGAATCCACTGGTGATGCATAAACAATCATGGATATTCCACTAGACAGTTCGTCACAACATATATGATAATAAAATGCTAAATTTATGATTTTTTACACTATTATAGTTTGATTAAATTTTAGATCTATAAATTTAGCTATAATTAGTTCATGCATGCAAATGGAAATTATTCAAAGAATTAGAGAACAAAAAAATAAGCTCACTCGTACACATAAGACACAATATATGATCTAGGAAACCCTTTTGAGAGAAAACCCAGCTAGAAGGTGAGGCTGCTTCACTCTCTTTCTCTATCTAGAAAATAAATCTCCAAGTACAAAGAATTAATGCTTGTGGTCCATGGGTTTCTATAGTGAAAAAATCATTTATGTTTGAGAGAAAACCTAACTGGAAGGTGAGGTTGCTTCACTCTCTTTCTCTATCTGGAAAATAAGGCTCCGGGTACAAAGAATTAATGCTTGTGGCCCATGGGTTGCTATAGTGAAAAAATCCTTTCTGTTTGTTCTACCTCCTATCTCTGCTCACTATCTTTACTGAGCTATGGAACAAAATTCTCTCAAAAGAATGGAATGCATGTTCCTCCTAGTAGTCTGGTTATAACACAACTCGATAGCTTACTAGTGGTTAAGTTTGACTATATCAAATCTTAACTAGAGTTAAAATATAAACCCTTATAGAGTATTTTACATACAAAACACGTGGCTAACCCCTTTTTCATGACTAACGGGGGCTAACTAGCATCCTCCCAAACTATAGGTGTGAAAACAGGAAGGTCAACTTTTAAGTGGTATAAGTTTTGCATATATGCTTTGATTGACGTGCTTCTTCTATCATTGAAAATATATCTATGTATAGAAAAACATGAAATGGTTCAATTCTAAAGTGACAAAGTCTTACCCCCAGAAAACGTCATTTGATGCCTTAAAATGCTCTTGGAAGGCTTTAGACCACATTTTTCCAAACCGGGCCCCGTCGATAAAAACAGTCCCATGAGCTGATTCCTTCGCTTCTTTTCACTCCAAATACATCAAGGTGTATTAAAAACAATATAATGTTCCAATCCAGATCACACCTCCCCATTTTGCAATGCTTTTTGTTCCCAAAAAAATTTACTAAACTAGGTGATGATATTTTTCCTCCACCTTCTCTCCAGTGTACCATATAGCTTTTCCTAGAAGTTGTCCCTTCAGCACAAGATGCCAAAGGTCATGCTACCCTTGTTTTGTATTTATAGACCTCCTCTATAAAATTGTGTCTTATTTCAACTCTACATGAGCATCCAATGCCAAATCCTCCACGAAAGTTAGGACATATTTGCCTTCCTGATCTAGCATTGAAGGCTTATAGAGTTTCAAAATCTCTATATTCACAATTGAGTAAATGTGCATATACGGTGGCAAAATGAGTTAATAGGCATTATCGCCCACCTTTTCTAGTATCTTAAAGGATATATACCTCATAGCTTTTATTTTCCTATCACGCCCCTGCAACCTCTCCTTGTTCAACTCTAGCCATAATTTGTCTCTCACCATCAATGATTTCTCTGTTCTATGTTGATCATGTCTACCCTTATAGTTCTCCTATGACTTCTACAATATTTCTTGTACATGCAGATGGATCTAGCTAATTTTCCCTATATATTTTTCACCCACAAATAATTTCCTATATGATCTTCCCCCACTCCTCCTTACTGCCCATATGTAATATCCAAAGGTGAAGGTGGAAAATATCCAAAAGAATTTTGAAATGGGAACTTTACCATAGATGTGTGGATTGCTTTGTTGTAGGAATGTTGTATATGTACTAGATTTTCATCACAGGTCTTCAGATGCTTCTGCTTGTGTCCCCTTAGAAGATGCACCAAAGTCTTGATGACTACTTTTGTCTGCCCATCTATCTGTGGATAGAATGCCATAGATCTCCAACTTTGTGTCTATCCTCTCCCAAAACATAGTCTAAAATGCACTGAGAAATCTTGTATACTTGTTTGAAATGATGCTCCTTAGTACTCCAAACTATACCTAGACCTATCCAAAGGAAAATTTTTTTGCTTCTTGTCCATTGATGGTATTTTTACAAGGCATCATAACACACATCTTGCTGAACCTATCAATTACCATGAATAAGTATTCATGTTCCTTCCTTGTTGTCTATAAACCTCCCACAAAGTCCATGGAAATGGTTTCCCAATGATGAGTAGGTAGACGTAAGGGATAATATAGACCTTGTTTCTTGTTGTTAGGTTTGATGGTATAACAAATCATGCATCCTCTTATGAACCTAGCTACTTGCTCTTACATCTTGGGCCAATACACATACCTTTGCAAGTTAGCCACAACCTTCCCTACACCAAAGTTCCTTGCAACCTTGGAGGTGCAAGACTCTCTAATCAACTCCAGTCACTCACCTTTAGGATCACATAGCATATCCAACTTTTAGAGTAACCCATCCTCGAGATGGTATTCAATGGTGTTGTCACCATCGTGAAGATGAATTTGTCTCAGTGACTAATTATACACCTCCTTGAAGTCCTCATCCTGAAAGCATGTTTCTCTATCTGCATTGTGGGTGAATGGATCCATGTGCATAAGAGTCCCCAAAGATATGATCTTTGATGTGGGTGGCCTTGAAAACATGTCGTCCAATGTGTTTGTGATTCCCTGCTTATACTTTATCACCAAATGAAACTATTGTTGAAACCACATCCACTTGTAATGCTAGGTCTACTATAACTTACTCTATGCCTATAAGTACTATAAGGGTTGGTGGTTTGTGTGGACTATTGTCTCCTTCCCATCAGAAAGTGCTTTTACTTATTCATAACTTTCACCATTGCATAGAGCTCCTTGCTGGAGTTAGGGTATTTAGGAACAACCCCATGAAATACTTCAGAATAGTAGCATATTAGCCTTCCTCCCTGCATCAATATAGCTCCCATAGCATACCCACTCACATATGTCTTCTCTTCAAAGGGATACTACAAGTTTGGTAATGTCAGAATTGTTGCTTAACTAATATTCTTCCTTATCTCCTTGAAAGCCTTTCACTGACCTTTTCCACGCTAAAAAATCTTACCACTTGTTGTTATGGCATGGAGCAGTTCTTCTATAGATGAAAATGAGGCTACAAAACTTGTTAGGTACTGTGTTGCCCCATTGAGACTCCTGACCTAAGAAATATTAGTAGGCACAAACTCTTTCATGATGGCCTCGATCTTGGAAGGATCTATCTTCAATTCTCCTCCATCGATCACATACCCCAAATACACCAAGGGTTATTATACAAACTCACACTTCTTGAGATTTTCTAGCAACTGGTTCTTCTTTAATATTTCCTACACATATCTCAAATGTGAAATATGCTCCTCCCATGTAGCACTACATATGCTCATTCATTAATCTCATAAATGTAGCTAGTGCATTACCATAGGCAAAATGTCATAACTAACCACTCATACAAACCTTGCCTAGTTTTGAAGGCGTTCTTCCATGTATATTCTTCTTTGATTCAAACCTACTAATATCAATACCTTAAGTCCATCTTGGTGAATTACTTTTCTTGCTACAATTGATCTAGCAAGTCATGTATCCTGGGTAGGGGGTAACTATTCTTGAGTGTGATTTTATTCAATGCCCTATAATCTATACATATCCACCAAGTCCCATCCTTATTTGGTAGAATGATGATGGGTGACCCAAATGGAGACGTTCTTAGTTGAATGAAACCATGTTCCAACAACTATTGTAACTATTTCTTCACCACACTTGCTTCTATAACAGACTACCTGTACAACCCAACATTTGGCAATGGGGAGTCTGGCAATGTTGGATCTCATGTTCCACTTCTCTCTTAAGTGGTAACCATTTGGGCTCTTAGAACACATCCTTGTATGCTTGTAACAACTCCTCCAATTGTTGTTTTTATTTCTTAGTACACCCCTCTAGGTATGCCTTACCTCTTATTGCCTCCTCTTCAGAGTGACTTTATCTTAAAAAACAATAAAACATACTTCTTGTTGGAATTGATCAATTTCTTGGGTTGTTTGACACTTACTAGTGAAATTTTCAACTTTCCTTTGTCCACGTTGATGATGAAAAAATTTCCATCCTTTATGAGCCGATATTGATTGACTATCATCATGAATATTACATCTGGCATGTACATGTATGGACTCCCAAACATGACTCCGCGTACATCAAGGGGAACCACATCTAGATCTACTTCATTAATAAAATCAACACTGATTACAAATATAATTTTACATTGTTTTGTTACCTTCAGCTATGCATCCTTTTTATCCATTCCAGTGGATATGGGTTTGGATGATTAGAAGCTTCCAACCCCAATGTCTTGACCAGCTATGTTACAATGATATTTTCCTACAATCCTCAGCGAAATATAGCAATAATATTCATTTTCTTCACCTGTATCTTTGTATGGAAGAGTTTGGTCATTTATTTCTCTTCACATTACTAAAGGCCACTTAGATTGACCTCCTTTTTCATTGACGTATAGACGATATTATAATCCACCTCTGGGCTTCTTTCAACTTGATTGTCTAAATTTGTGGCCATGAGATTCTTCTTCTTGTTCTTCAAGTTTAGCTCTATATGCAACTTCCAACACTTATCTTTGTATGGTTTTCAATGTTATAGTGGTTTCACTGGTTTCTAGGATATTTTCACTACTGTGTTGTGGCTACCATGTTTTTTCCCTCCTTTTTTATTCTTCTTTCCCTCCTTAGAAGCTTCTTGTTACTCATTTTGCTTCGATCTGATTAATTTCCCTCTCTTCAAGCCTATGTTCTCTAAGTATTGTGCTTGTACAGAAGCCTCATCCACTAATTTGGGCTTGAAAAATATCAGTTTCTAACATAGATGGCAGTGTAAACCACCAAAATACTTGAGGGGTACATTTGATTCCCTTGGAAAGATACCCAACATTATAGCCATCTTCCTGAATTTTGTGGTGTACTCTTGCATGCTTCAACCTAACTTTTGCCGGAAGTAATTCCATTGGATCCAATGGTCCTCCACATACCCAATCGGATAAAATTGCAACGTAATTAGGGTTTTGAAATATTCCCACTTAGTCAGTGGAGGTTCTCCCTCCAACCTCATGTTTTTTGTGTGCCTTTCCCACCAAGTTAGTGCATGGCCCTCCAATTTTAGCCGCACAAAAAAGATTTTCTATTCTTCCTCAATCTAATGGATGTTGAAATAAAATTCCAATTACTACATCCAATGGTTTAGTTTTGTACTGTAGATATCACCATCGTATGGCTTGATATCTACTTTTTCTTCCATATTAAACATGTTCTGATTCACAACACTCGAATCAGGTTGATATTTTTCGGATTCTTTCTTTGACTAGTTCTCTATTCCTCCTCGATCTTATGATCCCCATTCATATTTATCCTTTACATTTGAATCCCTATATTCTCCAATTATATTCATTTTGATAGGCAAGGCCTCCATGAGCAGGTTTAAATTGTGGTTGATATCCCCGACTTCTTGTTCGAACCGCAATAACCTCACCTCTCTAGGATCACAAGATTCATTTACAAATTCATCGAATATGATTAGGGTTTTACGAGTTTTGTCCCTACTAATTTGGATCCCTACAATATCCATAAAATACATAAAGAAACCTTTTGTGATACCAAATTATCTATAAAATTTTAATGATATTCCACTAGAAAATTCTTCACAACTGATCTGATAATAAAATATTATAATTTTGAGTTTTTACACTGTTACAGTTTTATTAAACTTCTAGATCTATAAATTTAATTGTAATTAATGTATGAATGTGAATGGAAATTATGTGGAAAATTAGAGAATGAAAAAATAAGCTCACACTCATAGAAACAATACATAAGGTATGCTCTAGGAAACCCTTTCCAGAGAAAACCCAGTTAGAAGGTGAGGTTGCTTCGCTCTCTTTATCCGTTTGGAAAATAACGATGTAGGTACAGAGAAGTAATTCTTGTGGTCTATGGGCTGCTATAGTGCACAAATCCTCTATATGTACTCTAAATCCTATCTCTCCTGGCTATATTTTCTTAGCTATGGAACAAAATTCTCTCGAAAGAATGGAATGCTTGTTCCTCCTAATGGCTCGGCTATAACAGAACCAAATAGAAAACTAGTGGTTAAGTTTGACTACATAAAATCTTAACTAGAGTTATAATATAGACACTTCTAGAGTATTTTACATCAAAAACACATCGATAGCCACTTTTCCATGAATAATGTGGGGTTGATGCGACATCCTCCCAGACTATAGGTATGAAAAAAGGAATGTCAACTTCTGAGTGGCATAACTTTTGCATACAAACTTAGATTGATGCACTTCTTATGCCATTGGAAAGATCTCCATGTGTAGAACAACACGAAAAGGTGCAACATTAAAGAAGAAAATTTTTTACCCCCAAAAAACGTCATTGGATGCCTCAAAATGTTCCCTAAAAGTTTCAGACCTCATTTCGCTAAAATGGGTCCCACCAATAAAAGCAATCCCATGAGTTAATTCTTCCCCTTTTTCCACTCTGAATGCATCAATATGGATGAAAAACAATATAATGATTCAATCTAGATCAACTAGTGTAGTCAAAATTGGGATTTGAGAAACATAGTTTTGGGTCATCCCCAAATTAGAGGTATTTGCATGTATCTTTCCATGTACTTACCATTATTTTGCTAAGATAATAAAGAGGTAGCTCACACATTATGGGTGAAATCCATCAACAATTTTGGGTGAAATATCTATATTACCTTCATTTTATGTTTCTTCTTCTTGGATGTTTCACTTACGGTATTTTCATGTGCATTAAGAAATTATATTTATCATCATCGAAGTAAAGATCTTGTATCATGATGTTGCACACTTGTTCTTCATTCAATATCTTATTGAACTTTCCACCACTTCACTACTCTTCCTAGGAACTATGACCATTTTATGAGGTATTTCATTTACATGAAGACATTCTCGAAATGATGAAATCACTTGAGTACCCTTGGGATTCCATGCATCATCACTATTGGTAGTGTTGGCATTGATTTCAAATGGTTATGAATGCCAGCACATCAAATTGGTGGTTTTAATATGGACTTAGATTTGAGAAGAAATGACTTGCTCCATTGAAGAAGTGACTTGTTAGTAGTTTAAACTATGAAAAACAATGTTTGTTTCATAACCAATGATTGTGATTTTTTTCTTCATATAAAAATAAATACATGGAATATGAGATCTAGAGAATTTTTTATTTCCATTAAACATGATTTTACAATACCTTATATTTTGAGTTAACATGTCCAAGGAGTGCAATCTCCTAGCTTATATCCAAGCCATGAATTCTCTTATTAGTACCCAACTAACAATCAAATTCACATAACCATGTTGTTCGTGATGAAGATGTTGCAAAGGTGCTTGAAGTTGTTGTGACACGGATGGTTGGAGGGTTGGGAGAAGAAATTTTAACTTTCCTTAATTCAGGGAATAAATGAAGACTAAAGCCTAACTATCTACATTTGTAGCCTAGATTCCCAATGGGAAATTAGTGTTCACAACCTATATTACCAATGATTAATCAACTTCTATTTCCTGTAGAATGGATATACTTTCTTACATTCCTTGGCTTATGAAATCATTGTTTTTGGCTCATATTACTCAAACTTTTTCAATATTTCAAGGTCCATCTATCTTGTATTAACCTTTGAAATTTATAATAATTTGAAACAAATGGACCATTTAGATCTAGAAAGACAAACCAAACCACTTCAAATCCATACATTTGAATACAAACAAATATTTAGTGATGTATATAAAAATATGTATTTTTGGATGGAAGAGTTTCTAGTGAATTGAATATTGTGAGAACTAGTTCATGAATTTCCTAGCAAAGAGAGAAAGAGGAAGAGGAGAAAAATTCAAGTAGAAATGAGGAAGCAGAGAAGAGGAGATAAACAACTGCAAAGGGGACAAACGCAAAGTACAAAACAAAGACAAAGAAAAAGAAGAACTCAAAATTCAAATACTAGGTAAACCAACAAAGTAAATTTGTAATGTTGTTGGGAGATTGGTGTCTCCTTTCAGGTAGTATCATAAAAAAGAACATGTTGGAGCCTATAAGAAGAGGGAGTGGGTTATCCCAACAAGTTTCATCTTGCATAAAAAGAGAGGTTGAAGCCTCTTGTACATAGAAACCTACAAAAACTTGATGTGAATGAGTGAGTGGGTGCGTGCATTTATAGTACATTTACATCACACAAAAAATTCATGGTTTTTTCCCTTTATGGGTTTCCACTTATATCTGGTATCTACATGTGTTGAATGTGTTTCTTGTGTGTTTAATTCTAATTCATGCTAATTGCTAAACACCTATATAAACTTACTAATTGTAAAATAAAACATTAACATGTTGTTAAAATAATTCAAAATTGGTCATTTAAAAGGAATAATTATTGATTCACTCATCTCTCAATAATTACATACTTTTTAACAATCACTCCTTTTTCTATTGAAAATTGCATTTCAACCTTTCATGCCACCCGTAGTATATGTATATGTAGTTTATAAAAAATATTTCATTCATGTTAGGCATGTTAATTGGTTTATGAATCCTATTGTAGCACCAAATGCCATTGGAGAAGGTAACATGTCCAACATTTGGTTTGTTTTTAAAAGTGATATATCCACTAAATTCACTACTGTAAAATAATCATTTCAGGAAATGTATTCCCTAGAGGAGGTTTCCACCTACAAAGCCTTATATCATGAATTTTAAGATATTTTTTCTTGGTCTTATGTCGAATCTCTTAGTCTCGACCCAACTATTGTGGATTCACACCATATTGTCATATGACCTAATCATTCACTAACACTGTAGAATAAAAATCCATTCTACACATCTAAATGGATAGTTTTAAAAATTAAAATTGATAATATACAAAAGGATTCATCTACCCCATGTATTACACATCATGGGTTTCAAACTTAGTCCTTGTTATAAAAAAAATAGGGTGCTATTCAAATTTGTATTTATTTTTGAGATTTTAATAAAGAATGCCCAAAAGGTAATTTCGATATCCAATTTATTGATTAGGTCATTGAAAATTTCCTAGTAAATGAAGCTTTCTCCTCCATGGATGGCTTCTTAGGATTAAATCAAATCTAGATCCACCATCTAGATTAGTACAAGGTTGATTTTACCACACCTTAGGGTAAATTTTATTGCTTCCTTGTGCCACTCAAATTTAGGAATGGTAAAGCCACTTTCCAACATGCCATGAACTACATTTTTCATGATCTAACTCATCAGATACTTGCTTATTTGGATGACCAAAATTTTCACTCCAAGAAGAAATCTCAACATATAGAGGATATTCACATAGTCTTCCAGTACTATTGCTAATAAAAACTCCACCCAATGCTTTCTAGAATTTATTATGTCCAACTATGGGATTATGGTTGATTCACACAATGTTCAAGCCATCCAAAAGTCCCCCACCCGCCCACCGAAAAGTTTGAAACAACTATAGAGCCTTCAAGGCAAAGGTAATTTCTTGCAATGGTTTGTTCATGATTATGCCACATTGACTCATGGTTTTCCATGTCTCCTTCGATGGGATGTTCCATTCCAATCGGATAAAAAATATTAATATATGTTTTATGCTTTAAATGATGCACTATTAAAATCCCCACTTTTTAATCCACTTAATTTCAATCAATATTATACCCTTTACTTGTTAGCCTCACAGATTTCTTTGAATAGGGTATTGAGAACATGTCATCTACTATTTCAATAAAAACTTGTTCGGGCCACCAAAAGGCCCTTAGAATTGTAGCAATAATGTTGCAACTCCCAAGGGTCTCAACCTCAATTGTAAACCTTTTTTTATTAGAAACTTAAGAGGGCTTGGATCTATATGCGTAGTAAGAACTATCTTTTCCCTTGTTGAATTTTATATGGGTGGCAGTGTTGAAATGAGATATCGTTACACAGATACCATTCTAACTGCCTTATGCCATAGACAAAGCTTGAAATTCCAGGGAATGAAATACACCAAGAAAATATATGTTAAGTGCAATGAAGGAAATAAAATAATCTTAACTATAATTAAATGAAAGCATATCTATTCTATTTTGTAAAGAAATCAAACACACAACTGAAGTAAAAGCTTAAATAACAAACCCTGATTCTACAAGAAAAAGGAAATTTCTATAGAAAAATAGGTCAAAGCATATACTTGGTATATATGGTTCTTAACACCCTCTTCAAGGTTCTAAGTAGATTTTAGCACATCAAATAAGGTGAATCATGACTTGAATGCAAGTTTGGACAATTTTCAGAAGCAAAATGAAAACTACTACATGATTCTTTATTTCGCTACATGAGATAGTCCAACAGGGAGTAGAATGTGGTAAAGGTGAGGTTAAGAAGAAAATGAGGCTTAAAGAAGGATAAGAAATAATAAACCACTCATGCCCATGCCATCACATTAATGATAATAGGATTTTTTTAGAGAAACACATGGCTACAGGGTTTCCTCTAGACACAATGAAACAGAAATGATAAACAACAAATAAGAAATAATACTTGAAGTGAAATGAAGTGCATAACAAGAAATGATACTTGAAAAATATAAAAGATACCAAATCTACCATCTAATTCTTAGAATATTTTCAAATAAATATTATTCATAAATCTTCCAACTAATCATGCATAAAATAAATATTTATAAATAAACTGCATAAATAAAAAATCCGTAAAGAATAATGGTACAAAATGGGCCTTGAGCATGTTGATAGTGTTGGAAATATGCCAATAGAGAGGGTCTCCACCATAATAATCCACAATTAGGACTCACATTGTTTGGAATAGGATCCCCATCCATATAATAGGACCAACCACAATTTACACTTATAGATTTTCCTTGGCTGTAATTGGTGAGCCTCATCAATGGGTAAATTATATGGACCTTAATGCGGCTCTCCAACTTACTAAAATCAACTTTTCTCACATTTATTTACACGTTTTATTATATTTTTCTTAATGAGAAGGGTAAAGATGAGATGTCATGTCGTGTGGTCTAATGTGCAATGATTGTAGGTCTTGGAGCAAATTTTGGCTAATTAAAGTGTAGGAACTTGAAGTAGACAAGAAAGAGGGATTTTAGGAGATTGGATATCCCTCCTTAACTCCCCACTCACTTGAAGATTCCTCCACTAGAGTTAGTGATAGTTGAAGACCAATTGATCTCAAGCTTGTAAGCTAAGTGTCCTTAAATTTAAGGAAGTTGTTGGTAGCTTCAGTTGTATAAATAAGAAGGCCTAGAGCCTCATTAGGATTCAACATTTTTTATTGTAGTTAAGAGGCATTTTCAAGCTAAGACATTGTGACTGATGACTCTTGTGTATTTTTGATATTTTAATGAAAATTAGAAGCATCCCTTGATCCAACACTCAGTTGACGTAGAGGGCTTAAGCTTTCGGGTTAGGGCCCAACCCTAGTAGTATAGGTTCCTCTTTTTATACATGTATGCTTAAATTACATTCAAAGTTAGCCACTAAAAATATTTTAGTTTTATTAATTTTCATGTATTTGGATGATTATTTAGTTTTATTACATTTCTGGATAGTTATATCAGTGATATCATAGTGACAGAAGACACTTCAGAAAAGTGGGTGATAGTGGCTTCCAGATCATCTCCCTTATAGGATCATGACTTGAGGGTTCCATTCATATGACCCAAGAAAACCAGATTTCTTGTTTTGCTACATAATCTAGGGTTTATTGATGAGTAGGTCATTGTCTTTGAGTTTCTTAAGATGAGTTACAATTTTCATTATTGATCTCTTAAGTTTTACATTGGTTTCAAGGCACTTCCATTTATGAACTTAGTCACTAGATGGTAATAGCCCTATTTTCTTCCATGTAATAAATCTTTCCAATGTATATATGAATTTGTGAATAATTGAACATAAGATTGTATGTTGTTGCAAGAGACTCTAAATTGTAGGGAAACCTCATCTCATTTACCTCATCCAAGCCTTATCCACCCATGTTGCCAAAGTCCACTAAACCCTAAATCTTAATTCTTGTTTTTTAAGAAAAATTGCCATTTCCCTTGAGGAAATCCAACCATATTGAAGCATTTGATTGAGACCTAGATAGTGTTCATCTCCTCCATTACTTATTCATCCATTATATACATTTCCCACACGTCATTCCACCTTCCTTACCACCTCCTAAGATTTTTTACTGTTTCCTGTAGTAAAATAGGGCATCCTGTAGTAGAACTAGGACATCATGTAGTAGTACTATAGGAAACATTGTAGCAACCTATTATGACCCAAAATTTATAAAAAATGTCATTTAAGCTTGGGTTAGGCCTCCATTTGGCTTCCATACCTTTAAGACCAGTATAGACCTCATCTTCCATACATGTCTTCCCTACCAAAGAACAAATGAAGATTATCATTTGCATTCATAAAATGAAAACATTAAAAAGATATTTTTCCACAATTGCTAAATTACCACATGAATGCATCAGTTATAATACTCGCTAGATCAGATTCCATGCTCAGTTTGTTTAGATCATGACATGTTATAAATAAGATTAAGCTAGGTTTCTTTTGCAAGAAAAATGTGTCAGTGAGCAGCTAAAGGATTTCATGTCACTTTACAAGCTTCTTCTAATTCAGTCTTTCATCCCTTAAAGTAGGCAATATTCCTTTTCTTTCACTAGGGATAATTTTCCCTTCTCCCTTTGGTAGTCAAACTTCTTCTAATGAATAGAAGATTGGTTTTATAAACCCTAGTTTTCTATCACCCCAGTGGAAAAGTGACAAGAGTAGACCATTACATCTATTTGTGTATACAACACTATCACCTTCAAGTTTCTACAAACCCCGAGTTGATGGAATAAAGTTGGTATCCCCAAGATTTGTAGCATTATTGCTACAATAATGGCACTCGTCACTTTTTGGCGTCGTTTTCTGGGAGGTGTTTGAGTAGATGTGATTTCTACTTTCTTTCTTTCCTTATTTCTTTCTCATTCTGCAAATAGTTCCATTCAATAAATAATTGCAATCTTGTTTTTCGTTCTTTCCAATTATGCAAATAGTTCCATTCAGTAGATATTCACAATCTAGTCTTACTTTCTTTCCAATTCTACAATTATTTCTATTCAGCAACTAGTTGCAATTTGGTATTTCTTTCTTTCCATTATGCAAGAAGTTCTTAAAAAAATAAAAACCCTAAAGAAGAAAAACAAACACCTTTCATGGCTCATAGGAGTAGAGACAACTTAGGGAAATTTTTCCCAAATACCCCCACCACATCAAACAACCAACCTCCCCTCTTCTTCAGTGGCTGAGAGCTAGAGGACTCATTAGGCGATCAACCAGAGACTTTTGAAGAGCCTATCAAGGAAGAAGAAGAGACCATTCTACCAACTTACACCATGACTAAAAATAGAAATGGGATTGGAGACATAGAAGGAGCTGAGAATAGAGATGAGCGTACTTTCTAGGATAAAAAACATAAGCCCCTCTACTCTTCCTCACTTCCATGGGCTCACCTAGGAATATATGGACATTTTTTTGTTCGAGTTTGTGTCATATGCGGAACTTATGATTACACCTCTGATGATCAGAAGTTGAAATTGTCCCCATCCACTCTCAAATCTAAATCCTTGTGTAGGTTCATGGGTTTACCTATGGATAGTATCACCACCTGGGCTCAGATGTAGCAAACCTTTAACAATAAATATAGGGACTATTGTAGGTCAAAATATTCCAAAGAGGAAATTTTTAGAATGACCATGTGACATGCTAAATCTTTAGAGGATTATGAGGAAAGATTCTAACTCAGCTACAAAAGGGCTAGATGCACCCTTGATCCTGAATCACTTAAGCTAATCCTTCCTAAGGGGATCATGGAAGATCCCCTAGAAAACCTAAACCTTCTGTTAGGAGGGGACATCTATCAGTTACCCTATGATGATATCAAGCCTTTTTTTAGGAGTCATTCTAGGGCATCTAGAAAGAAGGGTAGGGCTAGTAAAGCATTGGCCATTTCATCCTCCTCGAACACATCCATAAAAGGATAATTTGGGAACATGTTGGAAGAATTTAAGAGTGAAATGGTACATACCCTTTCTCTACAAATGGGCACCATGCAGATTGAGTGGAAGAAGGAGGAAGGAGAGATAGCCTTAGCTATCGTCTGCCCTGGATTGACTAAGAGGCACCCTAGGAATGAATGTTCATTAAATATTATAAAAATATGATCATTTTGTGAGGAAAACCACTCCACATAAAAGTTCCCTTCTTTTCCTAGATTAAAATATGTGTATCAGGGGACTGAAGGGGTGACTGAACAAATCTACTTCATCAACGAAAGGAGGCCTCAAGGACCTTGACCATACTAGCAAGGCATGCAAGCAACATCCTAGTCATATTAAAAACCTAATAAGAGTACATCCATTCCCCCTTGGTGCCCTCCTTCTCATCCTCCATGGTCCACACCTTCTCCCCAGTCTTTTGCACCCCAATACCATTCCCAACTTGCCAACCAACCATTTCATCCATATGCTCATCCACAACCTCAGTGGAATGCACCATCCTAAGGGTGGAGGCCCCCATACAACCAAGCTCCAACTTTACTTCCTCCACCTCCATCTCAACCACATATCCTACACCCTACTCCACCTAAACAACCTCAAATTCCCGTCCAACCAAATCCAAACCTGAACAATAAACATGCATAGTAGGTCTATAGTGGAGAAATTTCCTACCCTGCCTATCCTATGGATATTCAAGAAATTAACCTCAGGTCTAGAAGAGTGATTTCAGATGATCAACCTCCATCTCCACTTGAGGAACATGAATAGGAAGAGGAGGAAAGTGTCCTTCAAGAAAATCAACATCCTTTTCCTGAGAGATTAACCCATCCTCTCTAGCACACCCCAGAAGAGACTGAAGTTTTGGGTGAGCTGAAAAATTTGTTTGTTAAGATCCTGCATCTCTAAGATATCAAATATGCCTCCATCTACAACAACTTAATCAAGGAGAAGTGTTTCAAGCATCCAGGATGGTGAAGGAAAGACACCCCTACCATTAATGTCATTGGTCAATAGTTCGACTTAATGATGGGGCGAGTGATTTTCCCAAAGTATCTAGATTCTGGAAGTCCTGTAGTAGATATACACATTGATGGCACCATTTTCTCCCATACCTTGATTGTTCTTCGGGCTGCCATCAATGTGATCACTAAGGAGACTATGCTTAAACTGAATCAACGGGGATCATTACGAAAGCCCACAATAGTCTTGCATCTTGTGGATAGATCCATAGTAGCTGGCCTTGATGGAGTGAGTAGTGGAGACAGTGACACAAATTGGTTAAAAAGGAGATTAAATTGATCATTGTTGGTGAGATAAGTAGAGGTTTGTGATCGAGAGATGGCCTTCACTGCGTATTCGATCCGGGCAAGAGATGAAACCCTCGGCAAGATGATCGTCGGAGGCAGCGTGGGGGGCAAGGCCGCAACCCTCCATAGGATCGAAGGCAAGAATGCTCTGTGGGAGTTTTATGACCCTCTTCAAACCTCTGAAGCAGCGTCGATTAGGCGGAAAAATACCTGGAGTTTACCGGAGGTTGTGGAAACAGTGTTTACCCTGTGCCCATACTGCCCAATGCATGATGGTTCAAACGAAATTGCAGCCGATTTGAAGGAGAAGAAAACAAATCCGCCCGAGACCAGAGAGCTGCAGTCGATCTTTGTTCTTGGGGTCAGAACTCGTTTTGGAGGCGGATTTTTTACAGAAAGCGGACGGGCATATTCCGAATCTGCAAACCCTGGTTATGCATGTAAAGTAGTAGGGTTGCATGGGGCAGTTCCGCCGACGGACCTTTTTGCATGGCTCTTTTCTTGCAGATCCAGGACGGAGACCACAAATATGAAAAAGATGCAAGACTTCCAGGAGGTTAGGTAGTTGGTTGGTGATTATATACATCGATCCAATAGAGAGCTGGTAGATCGCGACAAGCAAAGGGTAGAAGGCCGCAAGAGAAGTCCAGATCTGAAAGATCACCAACAGATAGATCACAAGGAAGCCAATCGCTATAGCTCCGGGGTGGAACGATTAGATCTGGCCAGATCTAGGCAAAAGACAGATGGAAGCCAGCCAGACCCAGAACTCAAACCAGTAAAATGGGACCTGAACAAGGCAGACACAGTAGATCTCAAACAAATCTTTATCAAATCAACAGAAGGAAGACACGTTTGTGTGCAAATCTGGGAATGGATGACTGTATTGGAATTAAAAAAAGAGATCCAGGTCAAACTGGGTACTCCAGCTGCATTACAAAATCTTTTATTTTCAGGGCTCTGCATGCAGGATCAACACACACTCCAGCATTACAGGGTTGTAAAGGACTCAACTATTATCCTCAATCACCGATTGCGAGGTGGATCAAAGGGATCTACATCAAAACCTACAGGATCCTACAGAGATGCAACAAAAGGAAAAGAATCTCCAAAGAGGAAAGAACATGCAACTGTTAATATACCTCCAGGGCAGTATATCGTGGATGAAGTACCAGAGAGCCCCTCCATTCCGTTGGATATCCCAGAGGTAAAGTGCATATTCTTAGATCTACAAAAAAATTCCGTTATTTGTAGATTTAATGGCTTCTGGCCTAGATCGGATGCTTTGTATCAATGGATTCACACAGAATGGACAATAAACTGCCGGATACACCTATGCTCGAAGGGTTTTTCCATAGTAGTCTTTTATGTTGAAGAAGAAAGGGAAAAAGCTCTCACTGAAGGACCATGGTTCTAGGGCAGTGCGGGATTATTCGTTACCCCTTGGTTCCCGGAGTTTGATCCAAATACTATGGTGGTATCAAGGATGCCGGTATGGGTAAGGTTACATAACCTTCCGATGCATTTTTGGCACTTTACGTCCTTATCAGCTATAGGGAATACCCTTGGAAGAATGTTAAAGATTGACACAGAGAGACATTTAAAAGGAATCTTTACCTTTGCTAGAATCTGTGTTGAGGTAGATCTTAGTCAAGGGTTACCAGAAAGCATCATCCTGATTTTCAACAATACTCAATGGAAACAACCTTTGGACTATGAGAATACAGCATTCAGATGTAGGGGATGTCAACAAACAAGTCGTCTGTTCAATGCATGCAAAAGCCTTAACAAGAGCAAGCTACAATAAAGGAAGCACAAAGGATGGCAGAACATAGATAAAGTCATAAAGAAGAAAACCGTGGAAAGGAAAGCCCCCACAGTATCAGAAGATGAAGAAATAGAAGCAGAGGAGGATGATACCACCATATAGGAGGTTGAAATAGAAAACTAGAAGGAAAATATAGGAGTCAACAAGGATCTACAACCACACTCAATTCAGGCAAAGACCCAGCAAAATCAGGCAGAAATGACAAGCGTGGATCAAAGTATGGTAGGCATCAAACGGCAGCATCACTCAGATACTTCAGATTCAGACAAAGAAACAGGGCAGCAGAATGTAACAACACAGTTAGTCATTGCTTTGACCGAGCCCACTGTGGGATAGTGGCGCAAGGTTGAAAAGAAAAAGGGGCGAAAAACCTGAAGCGTGAGTTTTACTCACTGCCGGAGGTCAGGCTTTTTTTCCCCTTTTTTCTTTCTCTTTTCTCTTCTCCTTCTTATTCTTTGTGCATGTTAGTTTCCTAACGCTGCGAGCCCATGTGGCAACATACTGAATGCTTCATTGCATCTGCTAGTGTAACTTTTCATTAATTCATTAATAAAAGGTTACCGTTTTTTTCCTTGGAAAAAAAAGATCCATAGTAGCTCTTGAGGTAGTTGTTCAGGATGTGATGGTCTCCATTGATTCCTAGGAATACCCTGCTGACTTCTTAGTTCTCCAACCTAAGGCCAAGTTCAATGGTTATCCTTTCATCATTGGGAGCCCATGGTTAGCCACTGCCAATTCTTACATAAGTTGCAAGGATGGGAATATGACCTTTCAACATGGGCACCTAACCAAACAATTGGTCTTATACCCTCTTGTTGGGAACGGGTTCCCCCAAGGATGGTTTTGGGGCTAAAAGAACATGAAGGTGTCAAGAGTCATAAAGGGTTATCTGCTCTTATTTTGTAAAGTGTAAAGTCAACTGTAAAGATCCACCCATGGTCAGTAGACCATGGGATTGTATAAAAAGGAGATAAGTAAGTAAGCTCTAAGTAGTTATATTTTTGGTAAGAAGTGAAGAATCAGTTGAGGAGTTGAGAATTAGAATCTAAGTGTTCTTGGGTCTTAGCATAGGTAGAGGCTCTGCAGCTATGCGCGCAAAGGCCTAGGGTGGAAGTCCATAGCTGAGTGCGCAGACCCATGCAGCTGTGTGTGCAGGGTAGATAGAGTCTGTATTACTTGAACATATCAATAAAAAGAAGTATTCTACATATTCTATGTATTTATTTCTTGTTAATGCACATGATTATATTGCATTTTGGGTTTAAGTTGTAATGTTTATGTGATGCATGAATTTATATGATTGTATTGGTTAATTAAACACAAATAAGGATATCAGTTTATGTGGCACTAACTGTGGTTGATTAGTAAGATAAGTAAAGCACTTAAGATAACTTGGAAACCTAAACAAAACGCTGTCATAGTAGTGTGAAAATACCTCAATCATAGACTAAGGCTGAGCGAAGGTCAATCATACACCTTTGCGGAGGTATTAAAGGGTGGAGTAAAGGGTAGATTGTCAAAGCTCTAAATCTTAGTGACCTATGTGAAAGTAGGAATGGAGGGTATAAACCAACATCACAACCATCTCAGGGTGCTGAAAAGTGGTTCCAGGATCCCCCCATATTGCTTCGGGTGAGACTTCAGTCCATGCTCCACGGGCTGATGTTGAAAGGGCCAATAGTGTAGGGATCTGTTTGGCTAACTAATGCTAAATCTGGGTCAGGCCCCATAAAGCCAACAAATGGATCTGTTGCTGGGACCGAAATATGCATAAGAGATGTGTGATGCCGTATCACTGGAATCCAACTAAGAAATAGTTTGAAGACTGGTTGGATAGGAAGATCCACGAATTCACGGTGCAGGAGAACAGAAATCCATGTCTGTCAAAGGAACAATGGCTAGATAGGTACCTATATACAGAAATCGATGAGATCTTTTTATGTTCCTTTGTATTTGAGTTATACGAGTGGATCACGAAGCTAGCGGATAACGATGGATGGTGGAGACTTGATAGTCTTATTGTCTAGATCCCAAAGTTAGTACAGAGACTAGAAACCTCTAAGGAAAAAATTGCATGTGCTATTGATCATTGCCTCGATCGCATCATAGAAGGATTTGTGACTGAATTAACGGTTGATACCTCAGTTAGTTATAGTGAGGCAGAGTGGCACTTTTTCAAAGGTCTGTGAGGTAAGTACTTGAAGTCTTTAAATAACTGGATTAAGATGTTATTGTGCAAAAAAAGTGTTATGTAGCTACCTTGATGTTCAGAGCTATGTGAAGTGGAAAGACTTATAAAAACGAAGGAAGAAAGTGTCCTGAATATAGGCCACTAGTTTCACCGCCATTGGGTGACGAAGAGAAAGTAGCACATGCTTCTCCACAAAGTGCAGTTCAGTTGATAAGACAAGGATTCCCATGACTTCCACCTCCACCTACACCACCTCCAAGTTCACCATCACCTATGACTTTACCCAAACCACTGCCACCTCCACCATAGTTCAACATGGAAAATTTAGTAAAGTTGCCTTTGTTTAAGGGTTTGGGAAATGAGGACCCTGACCAATTTTGGTTCATCATGAAAGTTGTATGGGAAGCTTAGGGTGTCATAGAGGATCACATGAAAAAGGTAACATTAGTTATTACTTTGCAGGATCACATGCTAACTTGGTACTTCAAGTACTCTAATGATAACCCAAATGCTGGGTTGGTAAATATCCAGAGCGTGCTAAATAAAGAGTCTAGTAGGACTAAATTTGAGGCACAATCAATTGTGGGGTTCAAGGAAATCACGATGAAACTAGTTGAGAAACCTTTGGAATTGGATCAGAGATGGAGGTGTAAAATCCACAAAGCTAACATGAACTTAACAGATGGACAACATTGTGAATGGTTCGTGACTTCCCTCCTGCCTCACTTAAGGGCTGCACTATCACAACAGAAGATTAAGACTCAAGTAGAGGCCTTAGAGGTTGCCATAACATTGCATGAAATGCTGATGCAAGGTATGAATATGGGGGTTTAATAGATCAATGTGAAGTTGCAAAATATTTTCCTTGAGATGCAAAGTTTGAAGCAGGACATAACAGTTCAATTGAAGGTGCACGAAGAAATATGGTGCCTAAAATGTAAAGTTCAAGGGCATGACAAAGACCATTGTCCAGTATTTGCGAACTATATTGCAGGAGGGGGACTGATGCCTTTGAGGCTGGAATCCCAATCGAGACTAAGTGTGGGGCCTACTTGTGGTGCACTATATGTGAGGTAGCAGGAAAACATATGACTGATAATTGTCGTTTGCTGCAGAGGTTTGTACAAACATTGCAACAACTATTCTACGAATTCTATAGGCTAGTAGGGCACGATGAGCACAATTGTTGAAGTTATGAATTAATGATGGAAAAAACACCCACCTATAGAGTCCAAGTAGAAGTGTGACCTCCTGACCAAAGCGTTGGGATGGTGCGAATAGGCTTTCAAGGGCACGGACGAGGCCGAGGTGGAAGAGGACCTAGTAGAGGTCGGGGACAGTTGATATGTTACAATTGTGGATAAGCAGGACACTATGCCCATGAATGTGCTAACCCAACGCATCCATCGTGCAAATATTGTAATCATTTTGATCATGAGATAGAGGATTGTCCTACACTGATAGCAAGGATATGCGACAAAGGTGTGCTACCACTAAAGCTAACTCAGAACTTGCATATGATGAGGTCTGAGCCTCGTGAGGAAGATGCGAATGTGAATATAGTACTTCAAAGTGGAATTGCAATGGGCGATGATAAGGGGAAATATCCTAAAGATAGCACATGGGTTTGCAAAGCTCGAGCTGAGGTTGAATTTGATTTGGAGCGAGCACGCGAAATGTTCATGGAAGCAAAGAAGAGCTTTGATGAGGCCTCCACCTCAGGGAGTAGGGATAAGCTTGATCAAGAAATGGACCCTTCTATGCTTAAGACCTTTCTAGAGACCTTCATGAAGCTACTACATGATAGAAAGGTTGTGAAAGGGTTACCGAAGTGTTGAGGGATTTGCTCCCCTAGGGCTTTTGGGTGAAAACCCTAGCAAACTGAAAGTTGTCTAAACAGAGAAACACACATTCACACTGCCATTACGCTATAATAAGCAAATTCTAAAGTAAGAAGGGCATACATCAGGTCCTACATTTGAGAAGTTCCTCAAGGGTCCAAACCCTTCTTCAAGTCCCTTTTGCTCCTTTGTCCTGCAAAACAAACAATTCCAAAGAATGTAGCAATATATGGACAAAGACTTATACAAAAATCATCTTTATGTTATAAAAGAAGGAAGTTAGTTATGAACTTTAAACAACCATTCATACATGAAATGCAAACATGAACATCATAAACATAAAGAAGAAGCATATCGGGAACGAAGCCGTGTTTCTTTATTATAGACAAATAGAATGTACAAAAGGAGTAATATCACCTAAGTAACCTTTCACAAGCTCCAAGCGAACCTTCCTTTCGGATCCGTCCAGCCTCAAGCCTCTAGCATATCTCCTTCCAAGACTCACTCCATGATGCCATAACTAGTGGATGAACATCAAATCACAAGGAAACAAGGGTTTCCTGTAAAAATAGGGGAAGTGCAGAAGGCACAAGGGTCTTCAGACCTGGTCAGGGGAAGAATCTCAGTATAGTAACCTTTCTCTCTCGTCTCTCCTCCTTTAGGCCTTCCCTTTGATGTCTTTTTATACCAATCCCGAAGTAGTTCTTTAGTTAGGAGCTGGTTGGGGACAGTTGGGCCACGGGCACTAACAGGTGATCAGTAGGTAAAACCCGCGATCTCCACCAAAAAATAAGGAGTTTAATATTTTTTTTAAGTGTTTTAATACATATACGTGGGTTGGGTATATGCAGACCCGCGTATACACGCATTTAACTCAGGGCAATGTCGGGTACAGGGAATAAAACACTGTTTTTTAAATTTGGGACCAGGTCTGGAAGGAGGGGTTTCCCTAGGCCATGAGTGTAGCATCACAAACCATAATAGTGAGATTTGGAGCTATAACAGATGCCCCCTAATATATGAGGTCATAAGGGGAACATGATTGCCGAAATATATTAAGAAAGTACATGGAAAGGAAATCTGCCAAAAACCGAGGAGTACTTCACCAGAATTCAGCCTTCCAAGCCACAAAAGGAGATCAGAAAGAAACAACATCTGAGGCGGGCATACCCATGCTCAGAGAAAGAAAAGCATGTCCGCATATCAAGTACAAGCAGATCCACTAAGTATACAGGTATAAATGACTGGAAAATACATAATGGATCATCTGATCATGATCGAACAAGTACATGTTTGAATATCACATATAAAACTGTCAATGATGCTGAGAAATAAAAAGGATCACTGATATCAAAAACTGATCCCAAAAGGTACCAACTGAACATGATGGAAAAGGATGGTACTACATTGCAAACTCAGGTGCCAGCATATAGAATGTTGCCATGACTAACCGCAACATACAAGGTGGAGTGGTATCAACTAGCAACAACAGGAGCAACTGTCAAGTGAACCAATGAATGTTGATACAACCTGAGGTTTTCACCGACTGCCGTGGTACATTTCTACACCATGGGAATAAATGATCTGAAGTCGACCATGTGAGAAATCGTTTGATTACCGGTCATTGATGTATACCGTTAACAAACATGAGACTACTCACCGATAATGATAATGAGCGTCAAGGTACCCAGTACAAACCAACAAGTGTGAATAAATGAGCTGGAGTCGAACACCTGTAAGAATCTATCGATCAGGAGACAATGATGGTTTCCCACTGTCGATAGCGAAGGATCTGCCACTAATGACTGCAAACCCCAAGGTACTGCCAAATGGACTCTAGATCTTTGCCCCAGAGCAATGAGTCGGAGTCGATAGGGAAAGATCCGCTAGAAGGAAGGCATTAAGGCATCCTTCATCAATCTAGCGCGAGTGTAACCCGTAGGCCAATAATGTGGAAGGAATTAGATGAAGAAAGATGTAGTAACTGAACTGAAGCACGTTTCTGGCTTACACAAGATATAGCTAGCACATGGCAGAAACCCTTTGAACCAACCAATAATGAAAGCTGACACAGAGGCGGGGTATCCACCAATAGGGTCAAATGGAAACCAAGGTACTGCACGAATCCCAATGTGTGATAATGTAAGCTGATGTCGAACACAAGGGAAACCACTCAGTCAAAGACCCATGATAATGATCGATGCTAAGCATAAGGTGACCTATCAATAATGAAAATAGGGCCAGGGTGCGACTCTAGGCCTACCCTCAGAGCAAGATGTCGTCGTCGATAAGGACAAGACCCGCCAGCAAGAAGTCAATGGGGACCTTCTCAAACTGGCACGAGTAAAGGACCAATATAACTGATGTGATGATAGACATGACACTGACAACCAGGATGGCCGATTGAAAAATGAGTCAAGAGACACTGCAGAGAGGCCGACTCAGGCTAACTTCCCTTGAACAAAAGCATGACTCAATGTGACTAGATGGCAGCATATGATGAATCTGTATAAGTTTGTCATCCAGGAGGCACAAACGAACCCTCCATATGATTGGAAGAGATAACCAATCGGGGGAGAACTGACTCAATAACAATGGTTAAGGCGAACCTAAGTCAAACTAAATCCCACCCACACAGAGGAGAATTTGTTTTGAGTGCTTTGTTCAAGGGTGACATTACTGACTCTCGTTGCCAATAATAGATGGAAATACTGTCCCGTTCCCTCTCTTTTTGGAATATTTAATTTTTTTGTCTTTTTCTGTTAAGCTCGAAAAAGAATAAAAGAATGCTATGATATAGTGAAAAGGACGAGTGTCGGTGAAACAGATGATCCAGTTCCTGTGAGGGGAACATTCCTATGTTCAATGCAGGGAGGCGAAAACTGGTCGGTGACACTCAAAGGTATGTCCTTTCCACGGGACAAGGTACGTCAAGTTGCAGAGGTAAAAGGTATGCAAGGTTGATTTTTTGCAGACGTCATGGTCAAAAGTTGGCTTAAACACGAGTCCAAGTGAAGCCGGCTCTAGGCCAAAAGGTGCAAATGGTCAACATGCAATGCAGCAGTACAACTCAACACAAAGGAGCCTCTAGGGTATAAGGCCAGAACAAAGTGAAGAAGCTAAGAGGAATGAGTCTTCAACGCATAAGTCATGGCAGGACTATAGAGGACTCCCGAGCCTACTCAAATTGAAGCAGCATGGGCAACAAATGTCAGTGAGGTGCTAACTATGATGCCCATGTAAAAGATGTCTCTACCATCGTGTCATGATTTTAAAAATCGGCGAGTGAAGATGGCTTACGAACCATAACATGATGGGATCAAACCTATGGCAGATGTATCGACAGATGGAGGCTAATATGCATGATGCAATGGAAAAATGATGTCCCTAACATATATGCCAGTGAAAAAACGATACCTGCCATGACGGGTCAGCAGTCATGGAACCGTCTCGAAAAAGTCAAAAATGTCCTGAAAAGCAAACCATTCTCGACACTCCGAGCTCCCAAGTTAAAAGTCACATGAGACCAAAGAAAATGAAATTTTGAAAAAAAAATTCATTTTCAAAACTTATAAAAAGGATTTTGGACTCACCATTGTTACCAATTGAGTTGGAGAGCAAACATTTGGAACAAAAGGAGAAAATTTCTCGTGTGCCAAAATCGACCGTTCAAATTCTTCAAAATCTTCTAGGTAACCCTTACACTTAACTTGCAATGCATTGTGATTAATTTTAAGGTTTTTGATTGATGTTTCACCATCGAAATATTGACTAAAATTTCGTTTCGGCGTATACGCGGGTTGGTAATATGAAACCCGCATACACACGGGCCCTATACGCGACTGTGTATACAGTAACCCGCGTATACGCTGCGAGTCAATTTTAATCAAAAACTAACGGTTGAAACCCAATTTCTTTTTAGGATTACCATCACATGGCGTGAAAGAGAACATGCAGCGGTTGATAATGAAGTTATGAATGATCCTGAAGCCTTGGATGCTTTACGAGGATGCGGCTTGCTTAAATTCTTCAAACTGCCGAACATGAAAGCCAATGTGCAACTGCTTGAAATGCTCATCGACTATTGGGATATCGAGGAGGAAGCCTTCATGATTGATCAAATGCCACTCAGAGTAGAAGTGGAGGATATTTACTTTATCACGGGCCTTTCCCGAAGGGGAGAGGTAGTACAGTCCCAGGGTAGGACATGGAGTAGCTTCACTATAGAGGACTATGTACAGATATACTGCCCAGGACATCCCAAGAAAGTTGGGAGCGAGATCTCTATTGCACACGTAGCAAGTTTATCGCTAAGGATTATCCTGTTCACCATAGCTCAAGTGAATTGATCGTCTTCTCTGCATCAGGCATCACGGCTCACCATGAGCGTGGCAGTGGATTGTCTCACTACAACGTTTGACTGGTGTACTCCTCCTTTGGCCAGCATGAAGAGCCAGCTCACTTCTATTAAGAGGGGATAGACCAAAAACTTCGGCTACAGGACTATCTTGTGCACCTTCTTCTTCGAGAGGATTCCTGCACTCCGCCCCAGGGTAGCAGTTTCCATCAGCACCCCATGCGATCCACGCATTGGCCGGTCGGCTGATCTGATGAAACGTCTGTGGGGTGGGGAGGTTCCTAGGATAGCTTTGGGATCAGCAGATCATCGCCATCGACGACTACCCCTATTCTGGGTTGGACTTCCGAGGAGATCCAGACCTAGAATTACTGCCAGATGCAGCATGGGGTGAGATCGGTAAGGATTTTTTGATTTTATTGGATTTTTCAAATATAATGATGCATTTTGAAAAATATTTTTTGAAGAGATTCAAATGACTAATATAATGATCATGATCTAGACATTGGGCCAGTGCAACCAGATGGACTCCCATGGCACAGACGACGTGGCCAAGGAGCCGAAGAGGTGGCTGCTGAGACAGAACGGACTCTACACAACATCCAATGACACCTGACGAGACTGAGCTGTCGAGTACCAATGGCTGCTATAGAGGAGCTTCCTAAGGATATGCAACGTCATGTGGTTGGCATGCCACATGACTGGGTTTGCACTTTTCAGTGTGTAGCCAATGCGATAGTTACTTACTTGGCCACTCATCCTGAGCCGGGGCATTAGATATGCTGGACATGATTATGGGCATTTGAGTCCCAATTTTGTATAGTTTTGGAGAATATATGTACACTAGAGATACTTTTATGATGATATACATATATATACAGTTTGACTTTTTGATGCTTTGATTTTATGATGAATGATTGATGTGCCAGTCTAATGCTTGATTAGCGATAGAATCAGCTAACCAATTATGAGATCTTGGAATGTGCAAATAATTAATATAAAAAAATGATCTTTGCAACAACCTCACTCTTAAATACTGGCGATATAAACATGGATCCCTTACCTGATAAATGTTATTTAATTGGGACACTATCAATTGAGAATCGAGACACACTACTAACGAGTCGATCCCATAAGAGATTGCCTCAGATAGTAAATTAATAATGGCAGTATACTCAACCATATTATTCGAAGCAGGACCAATGCATATGCCTCTTGATACCATCAATTGACCAGTTGGATAATAAAGTACCCAAGCTACGGAAGCGAGATTCCGAGTGTGTCGGCTAGCACCATCGGCGAACCCAAAATAGACCAAGTCATCCATCAACACCTACAACAGCAGACCAAAAAGTGTTGAAATCACAAAACTCTCGATGATATATGTACACATATACATAATATACAAAGAAGCCATTGCCTAACTTCTACTTAAGCAAAGTACTTCTTTAGGTAGAGCCCATTAGGGGGCTCTGCCAACTCACTCCTAGAGATGTTTATAGGTACTATGATCGAACCAATCAATATACTTCCTTCAGAAAATAATTGTGTTGGAGCGAAAGGGACCATACAAACATTGCTAGTCGGACTCGGGGACCAAGATTTGACTTCATGCACAGGGGAATAAAAGTATGACCGATGATGTAAATCTTCCAAAGGTCAATCTACAGCCGTCATTGCTTCGAATATCGCTTCATCCGATGGAAAAACAATGTCCAAGCAATCCGATGCATAAGTGGAATCAAGGGTTCGAGAATGAGCCACATCACCATCTATCTCTTTCCCAAAGGAAGGAGTAGAATGGTTGTCTGCAGAGATATAGATAGATCCACATCTAGGTTCTACTACAGACATAAAAGATTTTATTCCACCTGCCTTATCGTCATCCGATGTGGTCACAAATGAAGCTAAGGTTCCAAGATCTGAGGAATAAGGAGTTTGAACAAACTCTCTCCATAAAGGGTCCCCAGAAGATGAAATTGTATATATTCTAGCCATAGGAGGGGGAAGATCAAACGTACCCATTAATGAAGAGTACATCCCGACTCCTAAATTCTCAGTAGGCGGACTGGGGTTATCTACTAAGGGAATAGTAGAGTCTGAAGTTGCTCGAGGATCGACTGGAGATTAGTCAAATTGATCAACCTTACTGATTTTCCCTTCACGAGGAAAGCAAATGACACGAAACAGAGTCGAAACAACATCGTCCATTTCGTATACCTAGTTCCTTCCTAAGAGGAGATTATAATCTAGGTTAGCATCTACGACTTCTACCTCAATATTAACGACCTTCCCTCCAACACATATAGGAAAGTCCAGGATAATCTCGTATGGCCTATGAGAATGACCATTAAATGTTGTCATGAGGGTGGGTGAAGGAACAACCGATGGTGATCCAATGGCCTTCCAACATGACATAGACATGACGCATGTGGAAACTCCCTCATCTATAACTGTCCGAAAAATATTCGTTTTCTGGTAGGTAGACTTTATCTGGAAAGCCATGTGATGAGGAAGTCTCTTTTTGACATTATTCATATCAAAAGTGAAAGCTAAGGAATTACTTGGATCCCCTGCCCCCATTGCCGATAGCAAGGCACTTCTTTGAGCAGGACACGACTGGAGAACCTCTAAAGCAGACATAGCACATGGACTCTGAGCCAGATCCTCCATAATGGAGTAATTCTGGGCTGCCCTAATATTAGGGTTGATAGTCGTGCGTTTAGCGGAACCTTTCGGTACCCGTGGTATAGTCTCAACAGAAGGTCGCTCAGTATGAAGTGGGTTGCTAGTTTCGGGAACTGACTTACCCTTGGAAGTTTCACCTTCACCATAATCACGTGACCGTGTGGCCACATTAGTGTGAGAACCCATCATGAAAACATTTGATGACTTGTCCCCTTCCTGGTTGCCCCCTGCGGAGGTTCCATGGTTTGAACTCGCGCCAGCAAGAAATTGTTGCCCTTGGGGGAAAGGGTTAGTTAACACATCTTGGGAACTAGAAGTCCCTTGCTGCCCTAATAAGCAATGAGCATCTTCAATCTTGGGGCAAAGATGAGTTAAATGGTCTCCACTGCACAACTTGCATGGAAACTTGACTTTCTTTTTTGACTCATTTCTGCCTCCACCAGCATTATTGCCGGATTTATTTGCATCAAGCTTCCCATACTGGTTCTTTTTCTTACCTCATCCTTTCTTCTTCCCATTGGAGTTTTTATTTCCTTTGGGGTTATCATATTGGATGGCATTAATCAAAGAAGTTTGGGAAGCAGAAAGGTTAGATGATGTGACTTGGTTGTTAGAAGCAGTTTGTAAAGACAACTGCTGCAATTGATTCAACAAGTTCACCATATTCGTGTCTACCGACCCAACAATACCATCCACGTGGGGACCTGGCTTCAGCTTAGCTACATCAACCTTAGACCCAAGAGCATCTGGAAAGTACTTTTGTAGGATCCTAGACAGAGAGTAGATCAATTCTAATTGCTGGGCCCTAAAAATGGCTTTCTCCTCAGAATAGACCCTAGACATGGAGACATCCTTGGAGATCTCAGGTATCAAAGACTTCAAGAACCACTCGAGACGATACTCCAGAGGGATTTCAGCTTTAATGAGACTCTTTCTCCATCTCCATTCCTAAATATGATCAGAAATGTGAGTTGCCCTATCGTGACGAAAAGTGGCCAGTAGTTCGGTTCCGACATCATGCCGAATGGGCAACTGGAAATGGTTCAAGAAAATATTGGCTAAGTCGGCAAATGATGTAAAGTTTCCCCCAGGCAACTGTATATACCATTTAGCCACGTTACCAGTCAAGGTGCATTGAAATAATCTCAACCTAACCGAGTCATCGATCAGGGAGTTCGATGAGCACCATAAGTAGAACGTGGTTACATGGTCGCCCGGGTCCTCGCCACTCTTCCCTTCGAATTTTGGAATATCCAAAGGGAGTTTAGTTGGGACCGGAGGTGAGGCTGGATTATACTTGATTGCGTTGTTAGTTAACTTAGTGAGGTCTGGCAAGTTCAAAGTTGCCAGAAACGAAAGTCTAGGAGGAGCTTGGGGATTCCACCCTGACTACGCGGCACTCCCGAAGCTCTAAAAAGCTTGGCCTGGATTTTGGAAGGCACCAGGCTACCTGAAGTAACCAGTAGAACCCGCTGAGCTGAAAGGCAAGCCTTGTGACCCAACAAAACTAGGAGTTTGACCAACTCCAGCCGTATATCCACCATACCCAGCAAAGTTTCCTCCTAAAGGATTGTAAGGAGTTGATAACCCCTGATATGGATTCCAAGCCGAAGCTAGGGGAGGAATATTTTGGAATGAACTAACCGTGGTATATGGCCTATTCTCATATTGGCCAAAAAATGGATTCCTAGTTTTGAAACTACTAAGCCTGGGGTTATTCCAACCTTGGAAAGGATTGCTGCTTTGTCCTATAGAAGAAAAAGGCATGGATCCTATCGTAGGGTTAGAATGTGGTATATGACCACTTCCGAATGGAAAACCTTGGAATGAAGCCGATCCACTCATCATGGATGTGGCGGCCTCGAATGGAGCTGAAGGAATGCCCTGTGAATGTGCGCCAAATGGGAAGAATCCAGAACCAAAAGCATTGGTTTGGGAATTTCCACTCGTGGATGGAATGGAGGTAGACCCAACAAAAGACGTGCTAGCAGAAGATCTGAATAAAGAGACAGAGGGGATGGAAATAGTTCCACCCCCTTGTATAGATATGGGAGTTTGTACAGTCATAGAACTTGTAGAAGCCATGCTTCCAGTAGTGGTCATCGAAGGTAAGCACATAGCGTAACCTAGACTTGACGGTCTATCCATCGGGGTCCCAACATATTGCAATACGTGTGGATGACTAGATGGTAGGGGAGAATTCAGAGCCGCTAACGACTCTGAAATTTCTTCTACCTCAATATTATCCTCCGCTTGTAAGTGAACTCCAGAAAGAATTGGAGTTTTCCTCTCTTGTTCCACGGAAGTACCAGGCCTTGCTTCAATACTAATGCCCCCGAGAGGAGGATCAATCCCCGTTGCGTCAATTGCCATGGGACAAAACCCACCGGTATTATTACCTCTGCACCTTCTTGGAGAAGGCTCTAAACTCGGTGGCGAAAGACCACGAAGTCTTCGAGACCATCTAGGAGATCGGTCAGCCACTTTGAATTTCTTGTTTAAAATCTAACTAAAGACTCAAAAAATTTAAAGCTAGGCCAACTAAGAGCACAGAGCACCCACTATAAAGTCCCTAAAGATATAGCCAGTCAAACAACTTCCAAGTATTTCTGCTTAAGGTGATTAGGACCAGACACCAAAATACGAGAAAGTGAAAAATAAGGGGCCTTCCGAAGATAGTCTGGGATGATGAGGGCCCAGGCCTATCAGCGAAGGTAACAGAGGAAGTTACGTTGACCTCCTAACAAGAGCCTGCGCCGATGCAAGCCCCCAAGCTTCGCAAGGGTGCCCTCCAGTAATACTGTTGAGAGTGATACAACATCGACCTCAGGTGCCACGAGATTCCCCTCCGCAGCCACCTATGTAGTTCCCTAGGAGTAGCAACTATGGATACCAACTCATCGCAGAAGCCAGGTGCAATAGTCGTGAGGTAAGTTTGGACAAGTAGGAGAGGGGGTATCTCTCTTCCCTGTCTTCACAGACCCTCGTGCTTAACTCCCAGATTCGGAGCTTTCCTGGTCTTCCTAACGCTATTGGATTTTCTCTCATTATTCAGACTCCTATGTTTGACGTTTAAATGGCCTTAGAGAGTTAACTCTCCACTTTCCTAATCCAAGGCCCTAAAATCCTAAAACTTTTTGGTGTATTAAAATTAAAAGAAAAAGTTCTAGTGAATTTTAGTTAGTGCTTGATTTTAAGGGCTGTTCTTTAAGTCAGGGGATGATGGAAGTGAAACTAGTGGCGTTTTTTCAACGCAAAAGAAATTAATAAAACCTAACTATATGCATGTGCACTTTGTCATTGTTTTTCGATGAAGAGTAATTTCTACAGGGTTCGAGAGGAAACTTCTAATGAAACAAACTTTTCTTTACTTTTCTTTAATTCACACTTCACACTCAAAAGTTAACAAAACTATTTATGCCTAAAGAGATGCAAATCTATCCTAATGCAACAACTAAATGCTTGATGCAAGATTGAAAACTACTCTAAAAACAAGAAATGAAAGTTGCTTTGCTTATCAAATTTTCTTTTGCCACTTACAATATCTAGATTGAATATGAGATGCTACCATTCATTTCGTCTAAATACTAAAAACAAAACTCAAGATAAACATAAAGCACTTTCACTCACCAAAAGGAAACCAAATGAAAAGAAAGTTCAAGAAAGAAAAACAAAACTTTTCAAAAAGTTCTCTTCAAAGTAGCAAAAACAAGTCTTTTTGAAAATGCTCTCAACAAAAACTGAAACTTTGCGATCGAAACAATAAGCAAAAAACACTTTTGCAAGTTGACACCATACAATGAATGAAAACTCAACAAAAACAAATGTGTTTAAAAATGCTTTTTAACAACCGAAAGCAACAATGAAATCTTTGGTAACAAAGACCAACAAAGATCAAAAAGACAATTTCAAGAAAGCATCAATTGACAAATTTGATGAAACAAAGAAGTAAATGGTCACAAAAATCAGTTTTGTCAAGCAAACAAAAAAGAGTCACCAAAAGCAAAAATCAACACAAAGATTGATAACAATCTTTCTGCTCTAATAAATCAGAGCAACCAAGATTCCAATCAAGAAATCTTGCGTGCTTTTAGCAAAAAGATGATGACGCTTGCAAATACAAAATGAGACCAATACTCCCTATAATCAGAGAGAAATTGGAGTACGACACTTGCTGTAACACAAACAACTAATACTGACAAAAATGACTGTTTCCAACTGACTCAAAACACCAAACAAACTTTAGAGACACAAAAATTTATAAATCTTGAAAGTTGCAAGATATACACGACTGTGCTTTGGTGCAGATTGCGTGTATACGTGATTGTGCCTAAGGAAACCTACGTATACGCGGGTTTACTTTAGGAAACAAGCATTTATACGCTTCTGTAACTAAGGAAAACAGTGTATAAGAAAGATTTCAAGAAAAATAAAAAACAAACTGAAGAAACTAGCGAAACTCAGAAGTCAAGAACAGACCAGATAGTAACAACAAACCAACAACCAACTGAGCCCTGATTGGCTTAATAAACACACAAACTAGGAACAACAAGAGTGTTGTCCCCAGTGGAGTCGCCAATTCTGTTGAGGGATTTGCTCCCCTAGGGCTTTTGGGTGGAAACCCTAGCAGACTGAAAGTTGTCTAAACAGAGAAACACACATTCAAACAACCATTACGCTATAATAAGAAAATTCTAAAGTAAGAAGGGTGTACCTCAGGTCCTACATTGGAGAAGTTCCTCAAGGGTCGAAACACTTCTTCAAGTCCCTTTCGCTCCTTTGTCCTGCAAAACAAACAATTCCAAAGAATGCAGCAATATATGGACAAAGACTTATACAAAAATCATCTTTATGTTATAAAAGAAGGAAGTTAGTTATGAAATTTAAACAACCATTCATACATGAAATTCAAACATGAACATCATAAACATAAAGAAGAAGCATATCGGGAACCAAGACATGTTTCTTTATTATAGACAAATAGAATGTACAAAAGGAGTAATATCACCAGAGTAACCTTTCCTAGGCTCCAAGTGAAGCTTCCTTCTGGATCCATCCAGCCTCAAGCCTCTAGCATATATCCTTCCAAGACTCACTCCATGATGCCATAACTAGTGGATTAATATCAAATCACAAGGGAACAAAGGTTTCCTGTACAAATGGGGGAAGTGCAGAAGGCACAAGGGTCTTCAGACTTGGTTAGGGGAAAAATCTCAGTATAGTAACCTTTCTCTCTCTTCTCTCCTCCTTTAGGCCTTCCCTTTGATGTCTTTTTATACCAATCCCAAAGTAGTTTTTTAGTTAGGAGTTGGTTGGGAAGAGTTGGGCCACGGGCACTAACAGGTGATTAGCAGGTAAAATCTGGGATCTCCGCCCGAAAATAAGGAGTTTTATATTTTTTTAAGTGTTTTAATACATATACGCAGGTTGGGTATATGCAGACCTGTGTATACATGCGTTTAACTCAGGGCAATGTCGCATATAGGGAATAAAACACTGTTTTTTAAATTTGGGACCAGGTCTGGAAGGAGGGGTTGGCCTTGGCCATGAGTGCAGCATCACAAACCATAATAGTGAGATTTGGAGCTATAACAAGGAGCTTATAAATACATGTGCTGGAAACATTATAGGTGAACCGCATGTTGTATGGAATATTGGTAAGCATAAAGGAAGGATAGGACGAGAGATGAGACTGACTGTGCAGATAAGAGAATATGAAATGGATTAGGTTATTTTGGATCTAGGGTTAGACACGAACGTTTTACCAAAGAAGACTTGGGAGCGGATGGGGAGACCCATGCTGTAGTGGTCTCCATTTCAGTTAAGGATGGAAAATCAAAAGTAGTTCATCCCCATGGGACAACTGCAAGGAGTAATTGTAGATATTGAAGGCGTGAGTGCATTGGCTAACTTTGAAGTGATAGAAATTGTGGATGATAAAAACCCCTACCCTACACTCCTTGGCATTGATTGGGCTACTAACATGAATGGGGTAATCAACCTAAAGAAGAAAAAGATGATATTTGAAAAGAAATCGCTTCGTGTAATAGTCCCCCTTGATCCTGCTAAAGGATCTCACTATACTGAACCAGTCTATGATTATGAGAGGATGGTGATTTGGAATGCATATATAAGATAAAAATCAAGATCTATATTGGGTGAATCTGACAGTGGATGGAAAAATTACATGGGATCATGAGAGTTCCTATTCCTCAGACTCTAATGAAGAATTAGAGCGCTAGCAGAATTGGCTACATGAAGTAACCATGCTGAGTTGTAACATGATCGCCTAGTCGTCGTGTTGTGTATCATCAAAGGGAAGAAATATGCCCACTTACGATGGCTTGAACGATGTAGATGTATTTTTTTATGCATTTGAGAGGGAAATACCGGAGAAGCAGTACTTCTAGGCTTTGGATTGGGAACTGTGTGCTACGCTTGTGAGATGGTGGGGTACGCACAAAGGTAGTTTTGATGATTAGCATGAGTGTAGAAGGATGATGTGAACATACTTTGGGAAGCTGAAGGTATGAATGGCAGAAAAATATTATGAGAAAGATGATCCACATGCACACTTGGCCAAATGGGCTAAGGCTTATGGAGCGAAGCCCGAACGTAAATGGGTGCACTTGTTCTGTCACACCTTGGATGTCATCTCGATGAACTAGTATTTCGAAACTGAGCTCTGCCGTGGTATGGGTGAATCGGATATTCTGTGCGAAGGATTCCTTATGACGTTCATCTTTAAAGATGGGTTTGACTGTATTGACAAGGCGCTACAATAAGTTAAAGCAACAATCTTTAGGAGATTGTAGGATCCTATGGATTTGATTCAACCCAATTGGACTACTCAGCTTAGCCACTCGTTGGAATTCTATAACGTGACTACTGAAGAAGAATATGAGGATCCACAAAAGATTAATATCCCTGAAACCAAGGGTCACCACAAGGTTGAGGGACCGTAGATTGAGAATCTTGATATAACCGTGCTATTGAAAACAAAACAAATAAATATTGGAATGGAGGAAGAGCCAAAATTTGTGAAGATTGGAGGTTACTGGGATGATGCGAAGGTTGCTAAGGTTGCCGAATTGCTCCACGAATACCAGGATTTGTTCCCTACCAAGTTTACAAAGATAAAGGGGATAATAGGAGACCTGGGCATATGAATATCACATTAAAACTTGATGCGAATCTGGTTAAGAAAAGACCTTACCATCTCAATTTGAATCATAAGAAGAAGGTCTGCCTAGAGCTAGATAAGATTCTCACAATAGGCATCATTGAGCCTATGGAAGAATCTGATTGGGTAAGCCCAATGGTGGTACAAGAAAGGAAGCAAAAGGATGAAATAAAGACATGCTTAGATCTCAAGAAGTTGAATGATGCTTGTGTACATGATCCTTTCCCGACTCCATTCTCTGAGGAGGTATTAGATAATGTAGGTGGAGAAGAAGCGTACTCCTTCACTGATGGGTCCTTTGGGTACCATCAGATTAAAATCACACCTGAAGATAGAAGCAAGATGACCTTCGCAACTAAATGGGGATGTTTTCAGTTTACTTTAATTCCTTTCAAATTAAAGAATGCACCTACAATTTTTTTGCGCATAGTCATTGATGCATTCAAAGAATTCATTCATAATTTTATGGAGGTGTACTTTGGTGATTGGATTATGATTGGGTTGGTAGAATACCATGTGGAAAGTTTGTGGGCAATAAAGTTGGACCATTGTTGTATGGGTGCATCCACCCTTAGGGTGGTGCATTCCAATGAGGTTGTGGTGGAGAATATGGTTGAAATGACTGGCTGGTTGGCTGAGAATGATACTCAGGTGCAAAGGACCACGGAGGAGGTGTAGACCACGAAGGATGAGCAGGGGGGGCCTAAGAAGGTATGGATGTTTTCTGGTTGGGGTTGTATTATGCATGGGATGAACCTTGCATGCCCTGTTGGTGTGGCCTAGGCCCATTTGGTCTCCTTTGGTTTATGTAGCAGAGTTGTTTAGGTACCCCTTTAGCTCCTTGATATATAACCTTTAGTCAAGGTAAAGAAGGGCACTTTTCTGTGGAGTGGTTTTCTTCATAGACTGAGTATATTTCAATACAATTTAATGGACATTGATTCTTAGGGTGCTTCCAAGTGCATCTATGGCAGAAAATGGCTAAGCCTCTCTCTTCTTCCTCATGTTTTCTCTTAATGTGCATAGTGTCCATCTGTAGGGAAATGGTTTGTAGCATATCACTCTTGAAATCCTCCATCATGTTTTTGGTTTCACCTTTAATGGATGAATTGGAAGAGGGTGGACTGACCATAGGTTAACTACCCCTATCATTTTTCCTAGTTGCCCTAGAATGGTTTCTAAAGGAAATATTGGTATGCTCATAAGGTGACTGATAGATGTCCCCTCCTCCTAACAAGTTTAGGATATCTAGAAGATCTTACCTTTCTCCTCTAAGTAGGTCCAACTTTAGTGACTGAGGGTCAAGTGTGCACTTATCTCTTTTGTAGCTAAGCTATAATATTTCTTCATAATCCTCTAGAAATTCATCATGCCCTAAGGTCATCCTAAAAATTTACTGCATCTGAGTCCAAGTTGTGATGCTATCCCTAGGTAAACCCATGAACTAGTGCAAAGGTGAATCCTTGAGAGTGGATGGAAATAGTTTCACCCTCTGCTCATCATTGGTGTAGTGATAGGTTCGACATATGACAAAAAACTCAAATAAGAAAGTGTCTGGATCTTCTGAGGTCAAGCCATGGAAATGAGGAAGGGCATAGGAGCTTATATTTTTTATCTTATTGTCCCCATTGGTTCCCTTATGGGGAAAGCACCCTCAACTCTTTCTCTATTTCTTCTGTCATTTCTATTTTTAACCATTGGTTTAGTGGGAATGGGTTCTTCTTCTTCTTCTTCCCCTATAGGTTCTTCAAATATGTCTAGTTTCTCACCTGAGGGTTTCACTAGTTCACAACCACCGAAGAAGAGGGAAGGTTGGTTGTTTGAAGTAGTGGGGGTATTTGGCAAAAATTTCGCTAAGTTATCCCTATTCCTACGACGCATGAAAAAAATAATTTTTGTTTTGTTTTGTGTTGTTTCAAACTTTGAAAGTAATTGGAGAATTGAAATTGTAGACTAAAGGAAAACTATTGACTGAATGAAAAATTAACTACTTGGTTGAAATATTACTTGCAGAATGGAAAGGAAAGTAAAGAATGCAGAATGGAAAAGGAAGAAAACTAAATTACTTTTGTAGAAATGAAACTAATAGCAAAATATTAGAAATAAGGAATGGAATAAAGAAAGAAGTAATCACATATAACTCAGACACCTCCCCAACAATGTTTCCTAAAAGTGACGAGCACCAATATTGCAGTAAGAATGCTACAAGTCTTGGGGCTACCAACTTTAATTTATCAACGCAGGGTTCGTACAAACTTGGAGGTGACAGTGCTATATACACAAGTAAAAGTGATGGTTCTGGCTTTTGTGACTGTTCAGATGGCAAGAAAGATCACTAGGGTTTTCAAGCTAGAACTATATGGATTTAGAAGAAGCTTGATTACTGATGAAAGAAAGAGAAATCTACTCTATGAGAAATCTTGTCTACTGCAATAAGGAAAAGGACTGAAATCCAATGCTAAAAACACACCATTTCCTAACTAACTTCTGAGAAATTATGATTCAAAATAATGCCAAGCTAACATGTATGAAATGCTATTTTCCTAAGCATGGAAGTTCAAAACATCGAACATCACTACTATGCATGTAAAGGACTGAAATAAATCAGTTTTTTCTTTCCATTATTTTTATGGAAAAACAAGTGTGAAAGCTAATCTTGTTTGGTGGTGTGGCAGGTGGCTTAGGGATGATAGAAAATGTTTGGAAGGTTTGGGAGATGCTTAGGTGACCTTGTGTGGCTTCCTGGAGGTTTTCCCTCAATTCGGCCTCAAAACAGGCCACTACAAGAAAACCTACAGGATGTCCTAAAATTTTACAAGATTCCTTGTATTTCTACATGATATAGCCGAGAGAAAAATGATGGGTGGTGAAGGTGATGGAACGCTTAGGGAAGGTGGTTGGTGGATGGAATGGAGTGAGAAAATGTCTAGGATCACTCAGAACTCAAAACCAAGGTTGGGATATGGTTGGATTTGCTCAACATGCTTGAAGAAGTTTCCTTGAAGAATGATGAAATTGGTGAGGGTTTTAGTGAAAGTGAGGAATTATCATGGAAAGATGAGGTTTGAAGGAGGTTTCTTGCTATGAAATCTTTCTCTACTTCTAAAACACCTGCACTACATCAAACAATGATATTTTTCCAAAAATCATGTAAACAAGAAGAATTTCAATGAGCTAGAAAAATAGAGTATAGTGAGCTAGTTGACTACTTCATGCATGAGGAGAATTTGTAGAATAAAGTGAAATCATTGATGACATCTAATGTAATACTGAAGATGGAAGAAATGGCAGTTAAATTCTACACTTGAAAACTGATCGAATGTTGGTTCAAGTATAGCAAACTCTAAATTCTATGAGAAAGTAAAATTCTGTCTTTTTGGGGTTGCATGGGCATCCTTTCCTCAAATCATGATCCCTAGAGGAAGAAGTGAGGCCAAGACACTTATTGATATCTTTTTTATGATACTTTTATCCATTCTAACCTACTTCTAAAGTAAAGCAAATGGAAGGAAACTAATAAACAAACTAATCAAGTCTACACTACTTGCAATGAAATACTTCTAAGGACAATTTAACCATGAATCTATGAAACTAATCTAATCATACAAATACAAGAAGAGGAGCCTTTGTTGCTAAGGTTGGGCCCTAACCCAAGAGCTTCATCCCTCTGAGTTAACTCAGTGTTGGATCATGAAAAAACTCATTCTTATTATCAAAACAAAAAATTACATAGCAAATGCCTCCCGCAAGTTTGGAGCTCAAAAACAACTAGTGTTTTTACAACAAAAATTTTAATCCTAATGAGGCTGTAGGCCTCCTTATTTATACAACTGAAGTCTCCAATGAATTCCTTAAATCTAGGGCGGCTCAGCTCCCAAACTCAAGATAAACTAACTCTTTGACTATCACTTGCTTCGTTGCCTTTTGATATTCATGACTTGGCTGCTTGTACTCCGAGCTGGTGTGATTGATGGAGGAATATTCGAATGAAGGAGGTGTAAATGAGGAGGATTTACCTCCTACAATCTATCTTCCTTGTCTCATTCGAGTTTTAGCCCTTAATCTTGCCAAAATTCCCTGATTTTCTCTTTGAAACCTACATTCAATGCACATTAGTTCACTAGGCATAATATCTCACTTTAACTCATCTCATTAAGAAAAATATAATGAAAACATGTAATAAATTGTGAGAAGAGTTGATTTGACTAAGCTAGGAGGTGAATTAATTTCCATATTGTTACCCAATGATGAGTTTCATTAATATGGTAATCTACCCCATACTAAGGGTGAGGTAAAATTTCTCTTCTCACTCCATTCTTGTCTTATACAGGCTTCTCTTTTGAAAGGAAGAAGTTTTTCCTAGTTGTAACACTTGCTTGTCTTCTTTACTCCATTTAATTCCTAGAGGTAAGGTGGTCACTATGTTGATAGTTTTAGGAATAAGAGACATGATGAACCGTCTAACAATAATTGTTGCACTATCTTCCCCTTGAGAGTGCAATGCCATGGAAAAATCATGGGAAAGATCATCATCATACCCCTTTAGAAGCTCAAAGGAACTCAACCGCTGGTGGTTTCTGAAGATGTCAACTATAGGAGGGTGTTGGTGAATTTTCTTGGTGTTTGAGGGTTCCCTTCTATTAAATCCTCCCCCCATATCTTCTTTATTAATCCTTGATGCTATGTAGGTGTGGAATTCAAAAAATTTAGGAAGACTCAATGGTGAAACAATGGCATAGTGCTTGGTAATAGCGAGGAAGAATGATGCTCGAATTGATGTAAACCAAACTATTTTATGTTATCTTAACCACAACAAGTTCCAAAAGGATACCCTATTAATCAATTGGATGTTATATGCTCTTAATTTCAAGTAGACTACCCATGAAATTCCGTGTAGAAACAAAGAAGGAGGGTATAACTTACTTCTTATCAAAGAAATTCTAGATGTGCATGAAGGTTTTGAGACAATATCGAGCCACTATGACTCCTTTTCCTCCTCTCAACTCCTCATGTAGCTCCTCTTGGCCCTCTTATATCAATTACAGGCTTGCCTATAGCTTTCTCTTGCAGCACTATGCAGATAGGGTTTGAAACTCCTTGGTGACACTCTCAATTTTTCGATGCAGTAGCTCATCCTTCCTCCACCGATTTTTGGAATGAGTGATGGTGTAAATGAAGTTGAGCCAACACATAATATCCTTTTTTGGTAAAACCCTTTGAGCACTATTGCGACTTGGCATTAACACAAGTTTCGTCTTTTGGACCATTGTCCCCATTAATTGTAATCATCACAGCCTCCTCATGGTTATCACCCCACTCTTCAAGGATACCACGTGGTTTTGACTTGACATTAACACGTTGCATGGGTGGCTTAACTCATACTTGAGTTTACTAGTCTATGGTGGCCAAGTTCATTGGCCACTTATAACCTATTAAAACACCTTTTCTCGCTTAAAACATATTATTTTTCACTTTTGTGTGGAAGGAAGAGGTTAGGGTTGCCATATCTGAGCCTACCCATGGATCGAACTAATGTGGAGGTTTGCATGTTAGAGCTAGACCATACTTCATTATCAAGGGAGTTGAATTATTTGACTTATTTCCTATGCATGTCTTCATTTTTTATGCTAACTTGATTGTTGTTGTTGTGTGTTTACAGGCCCCTCTTCTGCTATCCAAGCTACTACTGCTGGTGGAAAGCCTCTTTGAGAATGAGATGTCTCTTCATAGATACAAAAAAATATTCATCATCCCTCTTGGTGGTGGAAAAAAAGATATTATGAAAGATTATTGTGTGGATGTACAGGCTACTACAGGAGGTGTTTCTTCCTATAACAGTATTTTGTTCTCCACTTGAAGTCTTTAGTTTGCATGAGGGAGATGAGGGACATGATGATGATATATGAGGATAGGGTTAGATTCATGGAGGAGTAGTTTAGAAACATTAGATATAGGAAATGGTAGCTTTTGTGTTTTTTCCTTAGGGTAAGACAGAGTGGAGAATTTTGACCAAAGTTTTGGTGAAATGAGTGAATGGATGATGGATGGGTGATGGAAAAGTCATAGGAGGACCTCATTTAACATTCCTGAGAGTAATGATGGTATTTTGGATTGTTTTAATTCTTGGATCTCCCTCCTTTAGCTCCATAGGGTCCTCCTCTACCATTACAGGACCTTCCTATAGCAATACAGGTCCTTCTTGTAGCATCATAGAGAGGAGGTGAATTTTTTATTTGTTGATTCTGGGATGGTGGAGAGAGATATAATGTGAATCGAGAGGATGGATATGAGGTGTATGGATAGAGGAATGGATGGTATCTTGTAGGTATTGGACTATAGCCATGAAATTTTCCACTGTGTACAAGTCTACAAAAAAAGCAAGGTTAGAAAATATTATATAAGTTTCTTCCTTATTATCTTTTTTTTTTCTCTTTTCTTTTCTTCTCTTTTTCTTGAGACACATAGGCTACCTCAAAGCAAGTTTTCAACTTGCATTCCTATCATAGGTGCCTCAAGGGAGGTTTTCACCTAGGGATATTTATTATTTTTTTTCTTTTTATTTGCTCCTAGGCTACCTCAGAGAAGTTTTCAACTTGGAGTTGGTCACAGATGCCTCATAGAGGTTCTCATCGAGGCCTTTTATTTTATTTTTTATTTTTTTAAATTTATATTTGTGTTGTGGATAGGAATCTATGAATATCCCAATCACATTCAATATTTTTCTTATTAAATTGATAAATTCCTCCTTAGATAAAGGTATTCTATATAAGTTCATTATGTAACCATTTATGATCAAGGGAATGCCTTTTTCATCAATGGTTCCGACCTCGACATATCTATTTTCATGATGCTTTTCCACTAGGTATGGGCCCAACCATTTTGTCATTAGCTTTCCTTTAAAATATTTGAACCTAGAATCATATTCTAGGGCCCAATCCCCTTCTTGAAAAGAATTTTCCTTGATATGCTTGTCATGCGATACCTTTCTTTGCAATTGTAAGACTTCAGTGTGTAAGAGAGCTTGCATTCTGAACTCATCTAAGACATTCAGTCGGAGCATCCTTTCTTGCTATGATGTGGCAACATCTAAGTCCAACTAACTTGCCATTCTTGAAGTATTATACTAATAATCAATAGAAATCATAGCCTTTGTCCCATAAAACAAATCATATGGAGTGAATCCCGTGATGGTTTTCCAAGTGGTATTGTAGGCCCAATTGGCCTCTACTAGTCTCTCTACCCAATATTTCATGTTGTTGCTAAAAACCTTGGCGAGGATTTCATCCAATTCTCCGTTTGTGACATGTACTTTCCCATTTCCATGAGAATGATAGGAATTGGATGTCTTTTGCTTGATATGGTGCTGCCTTATGAGATCCTCAATCAAATTGGATCTGAATTGTGCTCCTTTATCAGTGAATACCTCCCTTGGATACCCAAAGTTGTAGAAGATGTTTTCTCTTAAAATCATGCCACTTTATGATCAATTATTTCTTTGACTATTTTTGTCTCAACCCACCTTGTCAAGTAATGAATGCAGACAATCATATACTTTTTTTCCCTGATGGTGGATCAACTGACCTAATGAAATACATGCCCCACTTGTCAAATGGATCTAATTCCACTTAAGGATGTAGGGTATTTCATCCCTAGGTTTTGGCACTGATCACATCTAGTGGTATATCTCCTTGCATCTTGATGCCATCTGGACCAATAGTAATCAACCTATAAAAATTTAAAGGTTGTCATTTTTGCAACAAAATGACCTACACAAGGACCATCATGACATGATGAGTGTATGTCAAAGACCTCCTCCTCTCTTACACATCTCCTCAAGATTTGATCTGGTCCCAATCTAAAAGGATTACCTCCAATCCAAGTGAAAATAAAACTTTTCCTTACAATCTTTCTTTCTCCCTAGAAAATAGATTAGGAGGGAACCTCCTAGTAACCAAGTAGTTTTCTATGTCACCGAACCAAGGAGAAAGCATTGAGATGGAAAAGAGGTGCTCATATAGCAATTGATCGTCCACCATCTCTTCATAACTTGTAGGAGAGGTTAACTTGGGCAAAAAATCTGCAAGCACATTGTTTTTCCTGGTTTGTTAATAATAGTCATATCAAACTATTGTAACAATAACAAACACCTAATTATCTTAACATTAACATTAGGTTTATTCATCAAATATTTAATGGATGTATGATCAATATGAAAAAAAGTTGGTACCCAATGATATAATGCCTAAATTTATTTGAAGAATGTACTACAACCAAGAAATCTCTTTCAGTGACAATGTAATTCAGCTCAACTTTAGACAAATTCTTACTAATGAAGTAAGTATCATAAGGAGACTTGTCCTCTATTTGTCCCAGGATCTCCCCACGACTTTATGGATATGGAAAGGAAATGCCAAGTTGGGACCTCTTAGGATTGCTGAAGTGGTCAACTTTTCCTTCAACACTTCAAGCGCCTCTTGACAATTGTTGGTCCAACAACAATATGATCCTTTGGCCAGTAAACCAAAAAAAGTTGAGGCCACTTACTAAAGTCTTGGATGAATCTCCTATAATACCCCGCTAGTCCCAAGAATCTCCTGACATCCCTTTGTTTATGAGGTGTAGGGACCCTTTTGATGATGGAAATTTTGTTTGGGTCTAGCTGTATCCCTTCATTAGATATGGAATGGCCAAGGACAATCCCCACATTCATCAAGAACTCACATTTCTTAAGTCTTAGAGAGAGATTCATTTCAATGTATTTCTTCAAAACCATGCACATATTAGAGAGAGCTTCATGGAGGTCACATCCAAAAGAAGTGAAATCATCCATGTATTTTTCAACAAAATCTTGAACAACTTCAACAAAAACACTCAAAATTGCCCTCTAGAAAGTAATAGGGGAATGGATTTCACAAACCAAATGGAAGAACTCTATAAGAAAAGGTACCACAAGTACATGTGAATGTGGTCTTTTCTTCATTTTCAGGGCTAATTCAGATTTCATTGTGTCTGCTAAATCCATCCAGGAAGGAGAAGAATTTCTTCCCCATAAGGCCATCTAGGACTTGGTCATTGAAGGATAAGGGAAAATGGTCCTTCTTTGTAACCTTGTTGAGTTCCAGATAATCAACACAGATTCTCCACTTCCCATTCATCTTAGGAACTAACACAAGGCGTGACACCCACTCACTATCTTGAAATGGGTTATATGAACCCTGCATCTAGTATTTGTTACAAGACTTCTTTCATAATGTCCTTAAGAGTTGGATTCATCATCTTCTAGGGTTATTGCACAAGATTGCATCCCTCCTTGATGTAACTATGGTAAGCGTATACCAAGGTATCCATACCTTTCATTTCCTTATAACCCCAATCAAAATCATCCAGGTGTTGTCTCAGCACTTTACATAATCATTCTTCCTATTTTGTTGAGAGATAAAAGTTGATATTTAAGGTTATTAATGGGCCAAACTCTAAAATATTGACTTGGTCTAGACTTGAGTCGTAGGGAATAAGTCAACCCAATCATTACTTTAAAATTCTTTCATCAACTCTTCAATTGGCATACGAGTGGGAGGTTGATTGTGAAGGATATGTTTAATGCGACCATCTTCATCAAGTTTCCACCCTTCTATAATGATGTCTAGAGTGCACACTCAGTGGGGTGAGGTGACACTGTTAATCTCCTTCCTTCTCTTCTAACCACAAGGGTAAGTCATGCCCTATAGAAGGCTGCGAAGGAGGTTACAATACCAACTATTTATACAAATGGTCATTCATAATGGTGATGTTCCCAGCCCTACAATTAATGTAAGCATCTACAATGGCTAACCATGGCCTTTCCAAGATGAGATGATAGCCATTAAAATTGGTTTTGCACTGGAGAGATAGGAAATCAGTAGGATTCTCCCAAGAGTCAATGGATACCATGAGATCTTTAACAACTCCCTTAGGAGCTATTGTGGATCTGTTTGCAAGTTGTAGTACCGTGGTGGTCTTTCTTAAATCCCCTTGGATGTTTCTCTTTAGCATGGTTTTCTTAGTCGTCACATTAATTGCAACTTGAAGATCAATCAATGTGTTAGGGACTATAATGCCATCAATTTGCACATCTAGTATAGGGCTTCCACGTCTAAGTATTTCATGAAGATCACCTTCTTAAGCATCAAATCATATAATTTCCCAACAATATTTATGCTAGGGATGTCTCTTTTCTTCTCCTAGGTTTTTTGAAAATATTCTCCTTGATGAGCTTATTATAGACAGGGAAATCCTTCATAGCATGGGGAAGGGGGATTTTAACACACAAATTCTTCAATTCTCCCAGAATTTCAACCTCTTCTGGGATGTGCTAGATAGGGTGGATTGAATTGAGGAACACTCCCTTCTCTTCTTCAAGCACTTTCAGTGGAGAAGGTGTGTGGTTATCTAGAAGCACTCTCCCAGACCAAAGGTTGATCTCCTATACTTCCACAACATAAGTATGATAATATATCTCTCCACTCTAGACCTGTTGTGCTTTCGTGTTGTTTGGGTTTAGATTTGGTTGAGCAGGAATTCAAGGTTGTTTAGGCAGAGTAGGATGAGTGAGTTATGGTTGAGGTTGGCATGGAGGTAGTAAAGTAGGAGGCTATTTAACTTTAGGCCTCTACCCTTGTGATGCTTTGCCCCATTGATAATATTGGGGTGGATATGGTGAAAATTATGGTTGAAAAGTTGAGGAGGATATGGAGGATCATAAGACCAAGAAGGAGTTGCAGACCAAGATGGGTGAGTAGAAGAGTACGAAGGTTTCAAGGGTGTATTATGATTTGGATTATAATAACAGAAGTGTGCACCTTTCATGTCATGTTGATATGGCTGAGGTCCTCGAGGTCTTCTTTGATTGATGAAACAAAGTTTCTTTGAGCCCTACTTTTCTACTTTATATACAACTTTTAGTCCTGTCAAAGAAGGGCGCTTGTCTATTGCATGATTTTCTTCACAAGTTAGGCATGTCTCTATGACATTTAATGGGAACTCATTTTTAAGATATCTTTTGGTGCATCTAGGGAAAAATAGTGCTAGTGCCCATTTTTCTTCCTCCTACTTTTTTTTTTATTTTCATGGTATCCATTTGCAGTGAAAAGGTATGCAACATTTCACTCTTGAAATCCTCAAACATGCTACCTATCTCATTCTTAATGTATGTTGTGGATGGAGAGGGACAACCAAGTCATAACTAGCCCTACCATTCTTCCTAGCAGCCTTCGAGTGATTCTTGAACAAAATTTTAATGCCATCATAGGATAATTGATAGATATCTCCTCCAGACATTATTTTGAGGGTTTCCAACATGTCTTCCATGATCCCTAAGAGAAGAACTAGTTTGTGCGATTCAAGATTAAGGGTGCAGCTAGCCCTCCTATAACTAAGTTGAAATCTCTCCTCATAGTCTTATAGGGATTCATTAAGTCCAAGAGTCATCCTAAATATTTCACCCTTGATTTCTTCAGACCTACAGTAGTCCCTGTATGAACTATTGTAGGCTTGTTTCATTTGGGCCCATCTAGTGATGTTACCCCTAGGCAGACCCATAAACCAGTGCAAGGCTACATTTTTAAGGATAGAGGGGAATAAATTCATCTTATGCTCATGATATGCATAGTCATAGGTCCTAGAAATAATACTAAATTCAAACATGAATGTATCAATATCCTCAAAGGTTAATCCATCGAAATGTGGAAGGGAATTAGGGTTGTGTTTGTTGGCTAGTTGAATTGTTTATTAATTAAACAATCAAGTACCACATTAATTGTCAACCTGGGAAAGTCTTTTTATTCCAAAGCCTACCACGTACTGTCTGTACTTTAATTCTAAAAGAATTAAGAGCTGTAGTATACTTAATTCTTATGCTAAGTTATCACAGTGCTGATAAAATAAAAGGAATTAATTAAAATTACAAATCTGAAAAGCAAAGAGATGGATGCTCTGTTGGCAGAGGATTAGGACCCTATCCTCCAGGTGAGGACGTTCAGCACCTGCCCCTGGAATCAGATTGCTAACACACACTGCACTCAGATTCACCGATGAAATACACTTGCATAACTTCAAATAACTTAATAAAACAGAGTGCTAGCAAAACAAAATTACAAGAGGTAATGCTACAGAATCCAAACAGAGTATCTGCAGAGAGAAACTATCACACACTTACACACTTGATAGCAAAGTAAATGGGTTTTTTTTTGTGAGGAAGGTAGGCCCAGTCCCTCTCACAAGATTCCCCAGAACACGGAGAATAGCTTAAATTCTCAGAACGTTCTTCTATTCATCTGTCAAAAGATTCGAATACAATAAAGTTCAGACTTGCAGATGTTCTCACAAATTTCACTTACAAACCATCCTCCCTTGACTAATGTAGATGTCTCCTCTTTATAGAGGAGACATCTATTACAATAGATTGTTAGAGTTCATTCAGTTAACCCATTTAATCAAAAATAAGAATTACAAAAATGTTGTTGCAGCAATATGATAATATATCCTTTGTTTAGGTTCTGGCTGTTACGCAGTTGGTAACCATCTTCGACCGAATTCTTTGGAATTCACACATTCCCTCGCCGTTTCCCCGTACTATTCCAGTTTTGAGTCCTGGTAACTGTGTTCTACCCGCTTTGGACAGTTGCTTGATCAGCCACGTCAGCATTCCTCAGATAGTTGTCGTTATTGTTCGCAGCTGATACAAAATGCCCGCTTTAGATGGTTTATGTTGCTGACTGTAGCAACTGCGTAGTTGCTATTTCTGGTGTTACAGCAACTAAAGGTTATAATTCCTGTGGGCTTAAGACAATTACTTAGCAATTTAGTCAGCTTTCCAAAGGTAAATACAAAGGTACTTACGAATATGCAGTGAACAATTAAACATATAGATATGCGGGAAGTTACTTCATACCTTGGGGTGATTAAGTCATTGTGTAATCAAAGCTTATAACTTGTGACTGAAAAGGATAATATTATGATGAAAATATAAGGTCAAAATTGGTCAATTCTGGGTCGTAACAGTGTTCTTCATTATAGACTCTCGATTGGTCTCTCTGATAGGGAAAACCTCATTATCCCTGTTTTCAACCATAGTTTGGGTAGGTGAAGTGGGTTATTCTTCCTCCCCAATAGGTTCTTGAAAAATTTTAGGTTGCTCACCTAAAGTGTCTTCTAACTCCCCTATAGTTAGAGAGGGAAGCTCACAGTCATCGAAGAAGAGTGAAGGTAGACTATTTGAGGGTGTGGGGCTTTTTGGTGAGAATTTTCCTTCATTATACCTACTACTACGAGACATTAAAGAAATTTTTGTTTTTTTTTTTTTACTTTTTCAAAATTGATTGCAAAATGGAAAGCAAAGAACAAACAACATCTACTTAGACACCTCCCTGGCAACGACACAAAAAAGTGGTGAGCCCTAGTATTGCACCAAAAATGTTGCAACTCCCAAGGGCTCCTCAACTAAAATTATCAAACCGAGGTTCATATAAACTTTGAGGTGACAATTTTATATGCACATCAGATAGTACTCCACTCATGCCACACTCAATTATGACATATATTAAGAAGTGCTCATAGACCCTTCCTCCTACCAAATCAGAATGAAAACTTGTTGATAAACAGAGAATAGAAATTTCTTCTAGCTATGAAAATAGGAATTCTGTTGACTCAACCTATAAAATCTTAACTAATCAATTCATGAAAGAACAAAGGCTAACCTACTTGCAGATATAAAGCTACGTTATCTTGTAGAATTCATCAAACTACCTCATCTAATTGTAGAAATGAAACTAATTTTTCTTGCATAATTCATCAAACTACCAATAAGAATTGCATGTACCATCTACCTAGTGCATGCTTCCTCATAAATAATTGACCTACTTGAATGATAACGAAACTAACTCTAATATTTTTTTTCAATGAAGAAAATGAAGGATTGGAGTGGCCTAAGAGCTTTCCCTAATCATAATATCACATCTTAGGGTCACTACACATTTATGTTAAGTCAAAGTTGTAGTGGAAATCAAAACCAAAGAAGGAAAATGCTACTACAGGTTTTCTATAAGAAATTGCTACAGAAGGCATGTAATGATACAGGTAGGCATGTAATTTTACAAAAGGGCATTTGAGTGGTTTTTGAAGGTGAAAACACTATCTTCAGGGTATGGAGAGGTGAGTAGTAGTTGAAGAAAATGAAAGGAGATTGGTTTGAGCCCCTAGCTAAGATCAAGACCTCTCAGAGGCTTGTCTTGCACTAAGGTGAGTGATCTTGGTGACCTAGGTAGAATGGCTTATAAAACATGGTTTTTGGATAGAGTTTGGAAGTGGAAGGAGAAGACGAAGGATCTTAGGATGGAAGTGGTGAAGGTTCCCTTCCCTGCAAATCAACCAACCCTGTAATCAATCACATGCATGGGTCCATTTAACATTAACGAAATGAAATAACCTATGATGGAAAAGATGAGTTGAATTTAAATGAAATATAATTCATGTAATACCAATGATCTAATCACTAAGCTCATTTCTAAGATATAGAAAGAAAATGTAAAACATGACAGCTAACACTAATCTATTTCCAAGAATCATTAACACAATTTTTTTGGGATTTGGTTGTGAATCCTTCCACTCATTCTCCCACAAGAGAGGTGATGTAGAGGCTGCAAAAACATGATTTTATATGTTTATCTATACTGAAATGCAAGAAAGTATGAACTTATTGGAATCAAGAAGAAACATAAGTACAAGAAGAGGGACCAAAGCCTCTGGGTTGAGCCCAAACCCAAGGGTCTCAGCTCTCTGAATCTAACTTAGATGCAACTTAAAATTAAAAGTGGCATTATCAAAAAGTGTAGGTCTAATACATCACATAAAAGTTGCAAAATAGAAATGTCAATCTTGGATATCAATAGCTACACCTAGTTGAACAAAAATTTTGAATCCAAATGAGCTACTCTTCTAGTTTATTTATACAAAATGGTAGTTGAAACAACTCCCTTTAAAGTAGGAATAGTTCCCTCCTTGATCTCGAAAATGGTGGATCTTGTCCCTCTTGATCTTCACGTGGACTAGGAGTAACTTGGCTGCTAATGAAATCAAATTGGTGAGAGAGGATATAGCGATCAGAAGCCAAGTTTAGAGAGTTAAGGAGGTGCATAAACATGCTATATTCTCTCCTAGCTGTCTCCATTAAGCCCCTGCATAGTAATAGCCTAAAAAATGCCTCATTTTCCTAGAATTAAACCACATTAGGCCACATACTATGAAAACACCTTTTTCTCCTCTTACTAAGCATAATATCACAAAAAATGTGAATTAATGTAAGAGAAGGATAGTTTTAAGGCTCAAGGATATCATATTAATATTTGAAATATACCTATTGATGGGACTCATCATGTAGAATTCCAGGATCTCTTGTATATGTGTGGATGTGCACCACATAGTGTTCAATCTCTGATGATATTTGGTTCATCAGTAGTGAATAGCTTTCATCACAACACCTTTAGACCTTCCCCTAGAATTGGCTCTTCTGCTTCAAAGCTAAATGTCACCCTAAAAATTTGCAGCATTTCATCCCTACTCCATGTTCCTCTATGTACTTCTAATTCAACGTCCTAGTTTCCTGGGATGACATTTAGGGTGTGTATAAATTGATGTATGCATTCTTGTTGTCATGCCCATCCCCTCATCCATGTTGTGACACACCACTTTAGGTGGGTCCGAGGGTATTCCATACTTGAGTATTTCTTTCTAGGGACCCCAAAGTTGGTTCCTAACTTGAATTTTCATAGTTTTTTACACTTTCTCCATCTCATGACTTTCTCCTTGTGTGAAAGACACGATTTGGTTAGTGTAGAATGTAACACAATGTCTAGCATGGGAATCCTATGACACTATGGTACCTTTTCCTCATACTTGAGAAAAAAATATCTACTTCCAACAACCCATCAAAATGAGGTGGATTATGCACCTCAATCACTATATAGTGCACCACCCTCACAACATGTGTACATTTCTAGTTGTTGACTTCATACAACTTGTTATCACTCAGGCTGTTCCCTTTGACTCCTAAGGGAATACGGCCGAGGTAACCACAAACCAAGATTTCGACTGCAGGTCCTAGCCTACGAACAGTCAGAGAGGGCTCTCTCTTTGGGATTTAGCTTTGTTTAAGGGATGATTTTATGCTAGATATGATGCACATGGGTTTTGATTTAGATTGATGGGATGGTTGATCTATTCAAGCAGAGTTGGCATGCAAAGTGTAAGAAGTTCAAACCATTGGGCATGGAGTCAATGAATGTGAACTGAAGGGTGTGTTTTCTTTGGTAGAAGAGGGGAATATGGAGCAATATAGCTACACATGGCACAATGATTTATGCTGGAAAAAGGATGAAATGGAGGTCAGGGGATGAGAGGCAATTAAGGATCTCTCATCCAGCCAAAGAGGGAAAATGGATGAAGGCTGACTAGAGCAATGAAGAATTCCTAGACAACATTCATATGTGAAGGAAACAACTTAAACATGTTTAATTAAAAATGCATATTCATCACTGATTCAGAGGAAAACATAGAGAAGTTACAAGAATTGAGCACAGAGGGCATGAAAACCATTTTTGATCTATTCCTTTTTCCTGCAAATTAGATTATGATATATAAATGATACAACTGCGTATAAACTGATAAACAGAGGGAGGAAAGACTTATTGAACCGTGAGCAAGCATGAGAATTCCATAATATGTTCTTCGGCCATTAAAAGCACAACCAGCCAGTTCAGATGCAAACTTTCCAGCAATCTTTGATTACAAAAATTCTTAATATTTACAGCGCAAATCTCAAATGAGAGATCAACCAACAACCCACCAACCCTTATTACATTGTTCAGGGCTGTATTTATAGGAAAAATATCTACAAAAAATATCTGCTAGAAGATCTGAGGAAATAAATGCATTTAACCTAACTTCTCTTGCAAGTAATGTAAAAATATCTATCTAATGCTACGCTGGGGGCAACTGCTTCAAAAAATGAGGCTATTTGTCTTTTGCTGTTATGTGTTGGCCATTCATCATAAATACGCATTGGTCTTTGTTCCACTACCCTTGAGTGTCTTTAATGTGCATTCACTGTGATCTGAGAGCCTCAGGTGACTTCACTGCTTTCTTATTGTCGATCTGATACTCTTTGCTGCTTCACTGATACTCTTTAATTGAATCTGGGCTTCCTCTTTCCTCTGATATGCTTAAGACTGTTAAATCACCCCTTTTATGCCCTTTCGAGGCAAAAATAACTGCTGAAAAATGAGGCTTTCCATTTTGGCCTATTTTTCTTAGCGATGCGCGATTAGCACTAAGCGCTAATAGCGCATCGAAAACTGCCTCAGATTTTGATTCCGGGCCTCATAAGCATCAATTTCGCCTTTGTGCACTTTTCTTTTGGCGAGTGATGTCAGCATGATGTCAGCGGTATGGCAGATGACGTCAGCATGATGTCAACAATGGGACCTAGTATGGTGAATGACGTTAGCATGGTGACGTGGCAGGGTGACATGGCAGGGTGACGTGTTGCTTATGTCATGCAAGGGGAAGTAGTAGGGTGACGTGGTGCTTACGTCATACAAGGGGGAAGCGATATGCGGTTTTAGGTGCACCGCTTTTGTGCAAAAGTGGTTTCGGACGAGGGGGCTTCGCCACAGCCAGGAGGGTGACGCGTGGTAGGATTACGACAGGAAAGCCACCCATCTCCTGGATGCTAACCCTCGGCACATCGGGGCAGGAAAAGACCCACCGACCATAGATCTTACGGCGCGAGCAATCGGACGGCTGGCGGGACAGGTAAGATGGGGGAAGGTTTAGGGACGGGGCCCACGCGCTGTTTTATTGATTATTTAATTCGACAGGGTGGGGGGGGGACCTTAGAAAAGTTGGTTTTTATGAAGGGAAAAGGGGAAAATATGAGACCGGAGGGAGGTATTTATGCCATGGAAGGAGTCCAAAGGCATTGGAAGATGGCTCTTTTGAGACAAAAGGAGGGTTCTTACTGAGTTTCAAGCAAACCTAGTAATTCCCAAGGGATACTTTATGGTTATTTTTCAACCAGGGGGAGGGGATAAGTATATAGGGGAGTTATTAACATAGTTTTAGTAGGGGAAGGGGAGATAGATAGGGAGTTACATAATAAAATTAGCAATTAATATGACTTCGTGAAATGGAAATGTAAGGGAAATGATGGATTGTGTAAAGATTAATTTTACACAAGAAATGTGGCTTTTTTTCACTTAGTCCACTCAGATGTCAACTTGGTTTTTTGACAAGGATGGAGTGAAAATAGGACTGGTTCGGCAGATCCCAAGGTCCTCAAGGGGATTTTAGTAAATAATTTCTAGGGGAATGAAGGGGAAGTTAGTCATGCTTCCACTGTTGTACCACCAAAAAACTGCCATGGTGCCAATGCCATAAGTGATATGAGTCCTTCTTGATAAGACCACAAGTGATTACCAATCCGCTTCTGCAACCTCAAACTACCTACCCAGCCTAATACACCTAACATTTTTTCTTCTTTTGGTTTGGGTGCATTTGAACTAGCAAACCCAGTTTTTCAACTTTTTTCTTTTAACTGGCCTCCTATCTACATCTATACATATTTCATCCAGGGGCTCAGGTTAGGCTGTTGAGCACCCTTATTCTCTACCTAGCTAGTAATCTGCCAAGCTTAAACTATTTGGACAAATAATGATTCTCTACATTATACAACAGGAAATTGCTAGGGAGACCAAGATTAAGCTGTTTGGGCCTCCCTTTAACTGAATATTATACAAAAATGGAATAACTCATCAAAATTGGAATGCAGCAGAGGCACTTAGACTAGCACACTCTCATGGACACTTCTTTGGCCTTAGTAGCAAATATGGAATAATGCAGCCTGCACAGTATGACATATTTGGCATGTAGAAATGTCGATCATGAAAGATGAATACCTGCTATGATCAGGAGGCTAACAGTGGCTGCAATTGGGGATGGATTTTCCTTGCGGAAAGTCAAGAACAGCAGGTTAGAATGCCTTAATCTTCAATTGTTGCTGTATTCTGCAAAACTTCCCTTTGCTGGCTACTTTATTTATGAACATGACAGTAGACTTGAAGAGCTTAGGGCCTTCACTTCGGGCTTCAACTGTAGAAAGCTTGCTATCCAAGCAGAAAACTGAAATCCTACCTACCTAATCTAACCAGCACTTACTTTGCTGTTAGGTGAAATGAAATAACCAATGCAGCCACTTAAGTATTATAAGCATGAATGAGCTTTGTTGCTTGTGCTTGCTGGTGAGAAAAACTGAGATCTTGCAATCTGATATGGCTTTGTTAATCTTTGAGAAGATCATAAAACTGCTGACCTTCTTTGCTGAAACAAGAAACTGTAGAAAAGGATGTCACAACATATATGCATTATTGCTGGGCTGAATTGAAGAACTGTACAAAAGTTTGGGATCACTATCATGCCTTGGAAACTGGATATCATCAACATTTTGATATTGAGGCAAACAGCCTACTAATGGAGAAGAGCACTTCTTTACTTCATCTTACACCCTGTCAGCACATGAATTATATACAACATGAACTACTATTTGCAATTTATTACAAGTGTCATGCGGAAAGAGTTATTTTTGCAGACAAACCTAACCTCCCTAGGAGTCTAAGACTCTCTAGTGACAAACAAGACAAACAAGAGAAATCCTTCTCTAAACATACATTATTCTATGAGAAACCAAGTGTTGTTTGATCCTACCTCAAATCCAATGCTTGTCTGTAGCAGTCCAGCCTTGTCTTGAT